>PVKC010040062.1:0-12415 GCA_004027635.1 Crocidura indochinensis | reverse complement strand
AAACTGTGGTACATATACACAATGGAATATTATGCAGCCGTCAGGAGAGATGAAGTCATGAAGTTTTCCTATACATGGATGTACGTGGAATCTACCATGCTGAGTGAAATAAGTCAGAGGGAGAGACAGAGACGCAGAATAGTCTCACTCATCTATGGGTTTTAAAGAAAATAAAAATCATCATTGCAACAATCATCAGAGTCAATGAGAGGAGGCTGGAACTCCCAGTTTACTCCATGAAGCTCACCACAAAGAGTGGTGAGTGCAGTTATAAAAATAAATACACAGAAAACTACCATAATCACTTGAATGAATGAGAGAACTGGAAAGCCTGTCTGGAGTACAGGTGTGGGTGGGGTGGCAGGGAGGGGGACTTGGGACATTGGTGGTGGGAATGTCGCACTGGTGAAGGGGGTGTTCTTCACATGACCGAAACCTAATCACAATCATATATGTAATCAAAAAGTTTAAATAAAAAAAGGAAAAAAATAAAAAAAAAGTATCATGGTTAAAGGTTTTGGTATTTAATATATAATTACTGCACCCCACAAGCATCAAAGCACTGACTTAACATTTCTTTTGGACCAAATCTCTAAATATCTCAGAGACCTTCCAATTATTCACTGTTCCCATTTTCCTCATTGTCTTCTTCCTTGATTCCATTATTCACTTCTTGCCCTCTACCATTTTCTAAACTATAGAATAAGAAGACATTACATGCTTCTCTAAATCACATTAGCATGCTAATTAACTTGTTTTTATTTTGAATTTCAAGCAATCTCTAGAGAACAAGGATCTAGTGACAGCACGAATCCTTAATTTATGAATGACTTTTACTTTTTCTGGAGAAAATGATCCAGTTGCAGATTCTATTTCCATTTGCTCATCTCCTTACTGTTTCTGCACTTATGTACCTTGAACTTTATAGTAGAAAGTGTGTATATGTGTGTTTAAAGAAATACTGATCCACAGGAGGGGAGGGAGGACAACACCTGGTGGGAATGCCCCTCATTCATTACCACTATGTGACTTAAATATTACTTTGAATGATTTGTAATTAACTTTGTCCACAATAAAAATTTTTTAAAGGAAATACTGTTCCCATTGTCATTATTTCTATTTTTAAAGCAATTTAAAATTAGAGCTCTACAAAAATCTTTAAAATTATTTATGTCATGCTGTATTTTATAAAGTTAATATAACCATAGATTTTATATGATAAAAATGATTATAATAAGTGTTGACTTCTAGAATGTTTGTTTTGTTTAGTTTGGGGCCCACAACCTGTGTTGTTCAGGGTTTAGTCCCGGCTCTGCACTCGGAGTCGATGACTGATAGGGCTTGGAAAGCTAGGTATAGTGCTAAGATTTGATCTCAAGGCAGCCAGATTCAAGGCAAGTGACCAGTTCACTAATAAACACTTACTTATTGATATTCCCTTGATAGGTGATGTGGCTTGAAATTTCTCATCTTTACAGAAAGATTTCAGAAGAAACAATCATACTTGAAAAACATTAATATTCAAAGATACATACATATCTTTTGGCAAATTAAGGCAACATCCATATATGAAGTATATGTATTCTTTACAAACATACTGAGCATATTTTAGAAATTTAGTTTGCAGAAAGACTGTAAAAAATATTATGGTGGCTTAGTGCGAAGCCTCACACATGTCTCAACTATATGTTGTTAGATCCATGACACTGCCAAAAAATTAAGGATGGCAGGGAGATACTTAAAAGGCTGAGTGTATGCTAGATATATGGGGTCCAAGTTCAATTCCTGGCACTACATGGTTTCTTGAACACCACTGAGAATGAAAACCTAAGCACTAGTTGTGATTAGCGCCCAAGCATCACTGACTTTTATCTAGAAACCAAAATAAAGGTTATAATAATGATGTTGATATTGAAATAGAATGATGTCAAACCATTAGCACCAAGATGTAGAGATTATGAAAGAAGCAAAAGGAAATAAGTAAAAAATAACACAATTGTACTGGAGCTGAAGGATAGCCCAATAGACTGAATGGACACAGGCTATGCATGTAGGAGGATTATGTTCAATCCCTAGCACCCTATGAACCCCTCAGCACTGAGAGAGAAAAACCCTGAACAGAGGATTAGCACCCAATTTCAAGAGTATGACCTTGTAGTCAAAAATACTAAAATAAAATAAACAGGGACTGTGTCAGTGGTGCGGGTAGTAAGGCATCTGCCTTGCACGTGCTAGCCTAGGATGGACCACAGTTTGATTCCCTAGACTCCCATATGGTCCCCCAAGTCAGGAGCAATTTCTGAGTGCATAGCCAGGAGTAACCTCTGAGTGTCACTGGATGTGGTCCAAAAACCACACACAAAAATAAAAAAAAATAATATAAACAAATTAAAGAAAAAATCTGTTTTATTTTACATAATCTAATTACATAGTTATTTCCAATCAATACAGAGTAATGAAATATTTTTGTGCACTCCTGATAATAACTGAAGGTTGAAAACTACCTGTATCCTAACATATTCGTTATCACTCTGGATCTAACGTCAGCATTAAGTTCTGTCCATTTATGCAGCATATCATGCAAAACTGCTCCAGCCAAAGACTGAAAAGAATGAAAGCAAAAACACTGAGCTGAAACAAGAGAAACCTATTTAAGCAACTTGAAACTTACTAAAAATGGATTAGCTAAATATTTGCCATCACTGATTAGTAATAGCAACTATTTACTTTTCAGCTAAACAGCACTTTTAACATTTTCATCTTAACGTTTTCTCTGGTCATATTATATAAAATAAGTCTGCTGAATTCTTTGTCATGGTATCTAAATCATTTTGTTCATAGCATTTATTAAAATGGATAATTATGCATTTTATTTACTTACTAGCTTTCCCTCCCTCCAATTTAAATATTTTTTTCACAGTAAATGAAAGTTGGAAGTATTTCTAAGTTGGAGCCAGAGAGATAATACAGTGAGATAATACACTTGCTTTGCATGTCACAGCCAACTCAGGTTTAATCCTGACCTCATAGAGTCCTCTGAGCCCCACCAGGAGTGATCACTGAGCACATAGTCAGGAATCAACCCTGACTGCTTGTAGGTGTGACTCAAAAATAACAACAAAAATAAGGTAAAAACATTTGTCTGCATGAACAAAGGTAAAACAGGAATTAAAGGGGAGAAAGAAGGACATGGTAGGAAGCTTTCCACATAAAGTGGAGAGTGCGGTTAGAGTAAAGAAGAAGCAAAGAATAGTTGGAAACGATCACTCTGGACAAGAACTGGATAATGAAAGGAGATTAAGTGACATGCATGGCACCCCTTTAACAACCATTAACAGTAGTGCAACCCCCAAAAAGATAAATAATGGCATATGGTATGCTTATTGTTAATATATATTCTCTTAAGCATATATAGATCTTATATTTTTTAACTTTATTGATTAGTTGGTTGGTTGGTTGGTTATTGGGCCACACCCAGCAGTGCTCATGGGTTACTTCTGTCTCTGCACTCAAAAATCGTCCCTGGCAGGTTGGGGGGTCATATAGGTGCTGGGAGTTGAACCAAATTCCTCCCTGGTCAGCCGCATACTAGACAAATGCCCTACTTCTGTGCTATGTCTCCATTCCTAGATCTTACACTGTAATGTCCTTATACTATACCTACAATCTTCAGTCTTATTAGCCTATATGATTTATTTACTGAAAACTAACAGGTGCATTGGCTTCAGCTCAAATTAATTAAGTCAGAATTATTAGGAAATATACCCCCATGTTTTGGAAGTTTTGAAAACTCTTTAAGGAATTATAATGGACAATTATCCTAGCCTGTTCCAAGGTCTCTCAAAAGTGTATTTAATGAAATTATGAAAAACTCATGAAAACAGAATTCTCCTACATAGTATAATTCCTAAAGTGTTTCCAAGTAACATTGCTGTTACACTGGGTAGCAAACTCTGAAGATCATGACTTTTGAGTACATTGCCTGAAGATTGACTTTGGAAGGAAAAGGAAAATGTTAAGAAGAGGACAACAAAAATACTGGAAATAAAATTTTAAAGGTATGAAAATAAATAAATAAAAACAAAAAAGTGAAAATAATAGGATGCTTTACACATAGTGTCCAAGTTAATCATTTACATACTTCTCACAAATTAATTTGGATGCCAAAAATGACTGAATGCCATTTAACTGAAAGACTGAGGCATCGGGAGACCCAATGCATTGGCACCACTGTTTGCACTAATTGTAGAGAGAGAATCGTGAGATGAAAAAGCCCAAAGCATCCTAATGAATAAAGATGATGCCATGTGTCTCCAAATAGTTTATAACTTCTCAACCAATGCAATCATAAACTCAGTTCTGGTAATAATGCTATCTTTGAATAGCCTGATTTCGATATGTGATCTTAAGAAAGATTTTTTCATTTGCATGCAGCAGGCAGCCTATTAGGTCTTCGTAACTTAACACGCACTTGGAATACCAATTAACTGTCATCGCTTTAAACTTTTCCTTAATGCTTAATATTTATGCTTCCTACTGAATGTTCCAGCATTCTAAGAGGGTCAGTTTCCTGGGTAAAGGCAGAGAAGGCAGAGCATCTTTAAATGCAGCTCGGCTGATCTGTGTACTAAAGAGCTCCAGTACATCATTTTGCAATCACAGATCTCAGAATAATTTATACAATCAATTAAAGAGCATTATCAAGGGAAGATTTGACAACTGTTGCCATGCCAACCAGTGAAGTAGACAGTGCCTCCATGTTTAAAGGCTGCACCTGGTGATGGATGTAGCAGATTTTAAGGACTCAGACGGAATCACAGATGTCCAAAGGTGTGGAGGGAACATGATTTAAAGCTTTGATGTTGTGCCATTTTTACTGGCAAAAGGGTGTTGATGGCATGTTGTTCATTTTCTCATTAAAATTCTGTCATTTTTCACAGTGTTCTGCATTCAGAGCTGAAGACTGAAGTGAGAATGCACTTTACAGACTGATAAAATATGATAGCAAAATGGATGATGTTCATTTGCAGGCTGAATTAATTTTTTTGAAGTTTGTGTCAGGGCTTTTATGAAAATCCCATTAATCAGACACAACTTTATATCAGCTTTAATGGACCTATCGTAAACATTTTTCATTAATAATTAAACTTATGGATGGCAAGTAGCCTCCCAATGCATTGACCCAAAAAGTATTTGAAATGTCACTATAGAGTACAACAAAAGAAAAAAGTACACTTTCCAATATCTACATACTGCCTTAGTGTCAGTGACTATTATTTCAAAAGCACACCTTGAAAATTTTGCAAGACCTTGAAATAAATCCTACTTTTTCATAGCATCTAATTCTTCTTGAGTATTAGTAAGTTTATTGGCTGGTGATCGATTTAAGTATTTTTTGAAAGTCTGGTGGAAAGTATTCGCCCAATTTCTGGCCTTTCCTGGGAGGGTTGGGTTGATCTTTTAATTATATTATTTATTGATCAAAGGGTGGTTAGTGTAGCAAGAACAAAGAAGGGGTCTCCTAGGACAATGATAGATGGAACTGATCACTTTAGACAAGAACTCGGTTCTGAAAGTGGAGAAACTAACAGACAAGGGACTCCTCCATTAACAATAAAACAAACCAAGGTACTGAGAGACAGACAGACAGACAGACAGACAGACAGACAGACAGACAGACAGAGGAGCAATTTCCCTGCTCTAGAGTAAGGCAGGGGTGGGGAGATGGGGGATGAAAGGGAAACTAGTGACATATTGATAGTGACAGGAAGGATGTATACTGGTGAAGGATGGTGTACATCATATGACTTAAACCCAACAATGAGGCTTGGGAGTGCTGGTGCAAGCCATAGGCATCTTCCTTGAGTGGGCTAGCCTATGAGAGACCGCAGTTCAATTCCTGGCATCCCATATGGTCCCCAAAGCCAGGAGATTTCTAAGTGCATAGATGTCAGGAGTCATCCCTGAGCATCACTGGGTGTGACCCCAAAACTAAAAAAAAAACATAAATAAATATAAATAAATAAATAAAAATAAAAAATACACCAAACAAGAACAAATTTGTAACCATAGTGATTAAATAAATCATCTCTTTATAAAAGAAAACAGCAATAATAATAATAATGGCGATCAGTAAATTATTTAACAAAATTAACTTAAATCGTTTTTAAGTTCTGGAACTTGAGTGATAGAACAGCAATAGTGCACTTGTCTTGCATGTAGCTGATCCAGGACGAATTTTGGTTAGATCTCCAGTGTCTCATATAGTCCCCCTAGTCAGGAACAATTTCTGAGCACAGAGCCAGGAGTAACCCGAGAGTCACCGGGTGTGGCCCAAAAACAAACAAAATTTTTTTAATTTCAACATTTTTTATGTTTTGAGGATAAATGTGTATCTATTGCTTTAGGTTGTTTGTTGTTTGATACATGAATATTCATAGTTGGCTTTTCTGATTCTTTATATATTTTTGATATTTGTGGTATATTGTTTTTACTTGAGACTTATCTTCTAAGTGAATCTTACTAGAAATTTTTCAACAAGATTCATATTTTTAAATTTGCATTTTAATTGGGTGGTCATTATTTTGTTTTCTTCATTCTTTTGCTTTTGTATTTTTTTTGTTTGTTTTTGAATCACACCTGGTGGCACTTGAGGATTATTCCTGGCTCTGCATTCAGAAATCAATTCTGGCAGGCTCAAGGAACCAAATGGGATGCCTGGAAGTATCCTACCTGCTTTGACCCCTGTTCTCTTTTTTCTACTTTCTTTAGCATATCTTCCTTTTGCTAGTAATTCAGCTATCATTTTGCATTGTTTATTTGAGCCATTTTATTTATTGAGATAAGCCTACACTGTTGTAGATTCCCTTTTTAGTGCTATTTTGCTGCAATCAAAAATTATAATATGTCATATTTTTATTCATCTCTAGGTATTTTTTAAGATTTATTTTTTGATGATCTCATTGTCTAAGATGATAACCCCATGAGGAAATTCTTTTATAGGACATTAAAAGAAGAAGCAAAGACCCTTTGAAGATGAATAATTTCCAGTTTATCTCAGAAACTATTTTATTAATACAAGTTTATCTTTTAGAGACTTCAGGTTGAAATTAGATTCTAAGAATCCATGCTATTCTCTAAGGCAAGAGAACACTCTTTCTTGCTTGAGGGAAACCAGGTGAATCCAAAACTAATAACAGGCTTAAGGCTGAGGAAGAACAAAAAATAAAAGTAATCCTAGAGGAGAGGCCTAGTTATAAAGGACGAGATATAATAATAACACCCTAGTTCCAATTTCATGAAGATTCATATCAACTTAATATTACTCGGGAGAAAAGTAGAGTATGTTATATCCATCCCACCTTCTTGATCTCTGCATAATCTTCTATTAATGTGATATTTTTAAAACTTATTTTGGTTTTAGGACCATACCCAACAATGATCATGAGTTATTCCTGGCTCCACACTTAGGAACCACTCCTGGAGATACTCTAGTGATCAAATAGAATGCCAAGAATTGAACTCTGGGTGGCTGCATGCAGAGCAAATGCCCTATCTGCTGTACTATTGCTCAAGCCCATACTATTTCTAATATTTATTTTTTTATGATGTAATATGCCTTCCCACACTTCCAACAGTTAATACAAAAAAGAGGATAAAAGACATACTTTGGAAATATTAGAAGCTAAATGATTATAATGACTGATATGAGACATAATCATAATTAAGAGTATCATTTATATTAAAATATTGGGAAAACTTTATTTAATAATCACAGCCCTAAAGTAAAAATGAGTGTTTAAATCCAAAGAATAATCAACATATTCTCGCCAGTAGAGAAGACCTAGTTCATAACACTCTTGACAAGACATTAAACTTTCTTATAAGGTATGCTGTGATTAAATGTGAATGACAAATAACTCTTTACATGGACACAATCAATCAACGATAGATAGATGTATCATTCAGTTTTTCTCCTTCAGAATTTCAGTGCCACCAAGAAGAATTTTCAAGAATGACCAGTTGCACACTACTATTTAAGGCAGGGGTCCTCAAACTTTTTAAACAGGGGGCCAGTTCACTGTCCCTCAGATTGTTGGAGGCTGGACTATAGTAAAAACAAAAACTACAAACAAATTCCTATGCACACTGCAAATATCTTATTTTGACGTGAAGAAACAAAATAGGAACAAATACAGTATGTGGCCTGTGGGCCGTAGTTTGAGGACCACTGATTTAAGGCATATAGTATAACAAATATGTTCAAACACAAATGTTTTATTGATTATTGTTATTTATTATTGTCACCTAAATATTTCATATGCAGCATTAGAGATTAGAGATTAGCATATTCTCAATGTTCATATTTCCTAATATGTAATTAAAAAGGCACTATAAAATATCTGCAGGCACCTGTATAAATACATATATCCAAAATAAAAACACATTATTATATGATCTGATATAAATAATTTCTGCTTTACATATTCCCAGAATTACAGGACTGGAAAAGAATAACCAATCCATAAAAATTAATAATACAAATACTAAAATTAAAAATGTTTTAAAGTAGCTTATATTTATTTATTGAATAAATCGTAAGGTAGAAATATAGAATAAGGTCAATATCTCTAGAAGTCAGAAATTTTTCTTCTGCATTCTCCACTCACTTTGTTTCTATTTTCTCTTTACCATAATTTTAAGAGTGTCCTTTATTTTCATTTTATTTAAGGTATACAAGACTTATTTTTACCTACTATGAAGAAAGCCATGTTGATATCTTGATTATTTACTCAAGTAATTACTTCCAAGATGTTTTTCAATGTCTAAGATAATATAAAGTAACCATATTTATGGCCTTGGAAAGATAGTCTACTTGCTAAATAGTGGGTCAGTTTTTCTTCTATGATGATTACTTGTGCTTTCCTTTGTTGAAAAAAATGTTACTCATTTAGCATGTTATTACTAAAAGCCAAGCATCAATTTATTTTCCTTGAAAAAATATTTTTCTAATAGAAATTATGGGAATTAATAACTTTTCAGTCTCTGTGTGTCATTGGATAGTGGTGGGGGAAGATCATGGTTGAAAAGTTTAAACTATCCTTTATATTTTAATGTCCATGCTAACTTTGAAAGTTTGGGATTTTTATTTGTTTGAAAGGAGTCGATTTCTCTGACTATTGCTATTTGTTGGTAAACATTTCCCAAGGTATAGTTATACCATAAAAAAATGTTTTCAGTATTATGGGAACAGAGCCAGTGCCATATTATTCATTGCTGTACACTTTGCCTTCTCCCTTTCTGCTTTTTAATGGTCATTCTTTCTGTCTTCTCTAAAAGCCATCAGCCACACTTTTCACCTTCTAGAAAAATAAGGAAAGTAATGTGGTGAAAATATACATGGAGCAATATGTACAAGTTTATTAAGACATTACCACAAAGATAATAATTCCATCCTGGTTTCAAAGAACTTAATATTTCTTAGATAAAACTCACACCAACCACTAGTGACTGTTCAAAACTGAAAGATCCCTGCCCAGGAGAAAAACCAGAGGCTATGTGGCTATGTGTGGGAAGCTCCACATCTCTCCCCCCACCCAAAATATAAAAGCTGTAGGCAAAAGGATTTCAAAACCAGTGGTTAAAGGAAATAAAATACACATGGGAAGACAAAGATAAAATGTGGATTAGTTCAAAGTTACTTTATGACATACAGATGACTTAAAAAGAGCTGAAACACAAAGTAATTATGAATTTGCTCGTAAGACAGAAATATGTTGAAAAAGATTATTCTTAAATAGACCAAAGGTCTTTATCTCCCCATCTCTTGGATTTTTCTTCTTCAGACTCAAGAACAAACAATTTGAAAAAAAATATTTTATATGTTGATTTTTGTAATCAACTTATGGAACTTTAGTATTTCTTCAGAGTTCCAAGGCCACAAGGACAAGATGGATTAATCTATTTAAAATCCCGCAATACCAAATTCATTCTGAGGGCACTAAATATATAATTTCTTAAAAATGGATTTATGTTTAAATATCAGATATAGAAATTATTACATTATGCACATGAATAACTTTAAAATAATGTTTGAGTTTTCTTATTAATGGGCATTGCTAAGAATATTTTAAACTTCCTTTAAAAATATTTTCTAAAAATAATTATATCTCTTCAATTGGTCATTTATCTTACTAACAAACCCTCTGAGTCTTACAAGACAAGACTAAAAAATGAATATTGACCATTTATTTAATATGCATGTGGCACTATGCTGAATAAGTCAATAGTTGTTTGCTTATTAAATCATTGTGATAAATCTGTGAGGAAATTTTGACCAAGTCACTTACTCATGCTTTATTTTCTCCTCAAATAACTAGAATAATGACCAGGACACTTCATATATTCAGGATCAGCATGATTGTTGTGTGTTTTTGTTATATCGCATTTTCCATTTGAGAAATCAGGCCTGAGAAGAATAAACTATATATTAACTCTTAAATTGAGAGAAAATTTGAAACCAGATCTATTTGACTCACATATGCCTATTATTATAACCACCATGATAACTACATTTATATATGTATATATGTAGCCAAATATCCATTTTATTAATAGTTAATGAATTCTTAACTTTAGTCCCTAATGAGACAAAGTCCCAAATATAAATAATAATAATAATAATGGAATATTTTAAGGAACGTGCATAGGAAAAGATTCCATTTCAAGCAAGAAATAAACAATATTTTATTTTGTGTGAGAAAACACTCTGGATAAAGGTTTTAGGACACAATGTAGTGAAGATACATTAGAATAATCATGCACTGCTGAAAATCACCTTTCAAAGGAGTGAAGTGTACATAAACGGTCCCAAAAACTAGCGTGACAATATTAGTAAAAACTTGTAAGTTATTTTTTCTGCAACCTCTTCACCATTTTATTTTTAATAATAAATTATTTTATTCCAGAGAACTCTAGAAAGAGAACTCTTTTCAAATGTATTAAAACAAAAGGCAATAAAAAAGCAGAACAGTTAAGCAAAGTTAACATAATTGAACAATGTGTTTATGGCATTACAGAATCAGTGACTTAATGGCATACTAAATCTTCCTTTCACATACATAACAAGAGTCCATTTTGAGGGTAGGGCTACATGTGACTACTCAGGGTTTACTCTTAGCTCTGTACTCAGGGATTACTCCTGGCTGTGCTCCAGAAACCATAGGGGTTTGAGGTATTGAACCCAGATCTGCCACCTTTGAGGCAAGCACCCTACACATAATACAAAGAAAAAGAGTTCCAAACTCTGTACCAGTCTCCTTGAACAGAGGTTAAAAGAAAGGAACATAAGAACCATAGAACAGGGAGGAAATTGTGTCTTCTTTTTCAGAATGCCATGTCAAGCATGTGATGAGAAAACCAATATGAGAAAGTGTTTGTTCTTTTCTTCTCCCCATTTTTTATGGGGTTAGATGTATTTTTTTCTTGTTAAGTTCTGACAGTACCTTGTATATCTTAGATATTAGCACTTATCTGATGAGTATTGGGCGAATAGTTTCTCCCAATGGCTCTTGTATCCTAATCACTATTTTCTTTGAGGTGCAGCTTAATATAGTTCCATTTGTTTATCTTTGCTTCCATTTGTTTGGAAAGTGATGTTTCCTCCTTGAAATTTCCTTTAGTCTCAAGGTCACGGAGTGTTTTACCTATGTGTTCTATATATCTGTTCTGATATCAAGGTCTTTAATAACATTTGGATTTGACCTTTGTGCATGGTGTTAGATGGAGGTCCGAGTTTACTTTCTTGCATGTGGCTAACCAGTTGTCCCAGCACCACTTGTTGAAGATGCTTTCCTTGCTCCATTTTGCATTTCTTGCCCTCCTCAAAGCATAAATACACATGGCCAAAAGGTATATGAAAAAAAGGCTCCACATCACTAATCATCAGGAAGATGATGCAAATCAAAACAAGGCGGTACCATCTCAAGCCACAGAGACTGTCACAGATCACAAAGAACAGAACAAACAGTGCTGGTGGGGATGTGGGGAGAAAGGAACTCTCATTCACTCCTGGTGGGAATGCCATCTAGTCCAGCCTTTATGGAAAACAATATGGAGAGTCTTCAAAAAATTGGACATTGAGCTTTCATATGATCCAGTTATACCAATCCTGGAGATATAACCTAGGAACACAAAAACACAATACAAAAGTGTCTTCTATACACCTATATTCATTGTAGCGCTATTTATAATAGCCAGAATCTGGAAAAATCCAGATGCCCTAAACAGATCAGTGGCTAAAGATAAGTGGCTAACTGTGGTCCATACACACAATGGAATACTATGCAGCCTTCATAAAAAATGAAGTCATGAAATTTTTCTATACATGGATGGACATGGAATCTATTATGCTGAG
>PVKC010040061.1:0-12411 GCA_004027635.1 Crocidura indochinensis | reverse complement strand
CCTTCCTTCCTCCCTCCCTCCCTTCCTCCCTTCCTCCCTTCCTTCCTTCCTTCCTTCCTTCCTTCCTTCCTTCCTTCCTTCCTTCCTTCCTTCCTTCCTTCCTTCCTTCCTTCCTTCCTTTTTCTATACTTATATCTGCTCTTCTTTTCATCTCAAAAATTAAGCTTAGCATTCCTAACCAAAAAATATTGTAATTGGGATAGAAAGATAATATAGGAAGCAAGGCACTTAAACGTGGCAAGCCAGATTGGAAACTTTGTACTTGTAAAACATAAAAGGGTCACTGAGAACTTTTCGAAGTAATCCCAGAGCAGAGAGTCAGGTGTAAGCCTGTGTACTGCTTTGTATGGTCCAAAAACAAAACCAAAAATAATTTATAATAATTGTAACAAAGGGAGTCAGAGTGGTGGTGCAAGTGGTAAGGTATCTGCCTTGCTAACCTCAGACAAACCCCGGCTTGATGCCCCAGAGTTCCATATGTTCCCCCAAGCTAAGCCAGTAGTGATTTCTGAGCACATAGACAGGATTAAACTTTGAGTGTCACCAGGTGTGGCCCCAACCCCCCAAAAAACAATGGTAACAAAGGACCACTAAAATGTACTATTTTAAATTATTACTCAATTATTATCAATATTATATAAATCTTAAAATTAAGAACAAAATTTAATTCCAATTCTTTGATAGGTTTTATAATGTTAATTAGGTACACAGCTATGTTGGTTTTATAATATTAATTAAAAGCTCCCATATGATGTAGCAATATCACTCCTAGGGATATACCTTAGGAACACAAAAACACAAGACATAAATGCCCTCTGCACTTCTATATTCATCGCAGTACCATTTACAATAGCCTGAACTTGAAAACAACCCAGGTGCCTGACAACAGATGAATGGCTAAAGAGACTGTGGTTTATCTACACAATGAAATACTATGAAGCAATTAGGAAAAATGAAGTCATGAAATTTGTTTGTACATGGATGAATATGGAGATAATTACGCTGAGTGAAATGATTTAGAAAGAGAGATATAGACATAGAATCATCTCATGCATTTGCGGACTATAAAAAGAGATAGCATGATAATAATACCCAGAGACAATAAAGATGAGGGCCAGGAAGATTATTCCACAGTAGGAAACTTGCCACAAAAAGCAATGAGTGCAGTTAGAGTAGGCAAGGGTCTACTATAACAATGATATTTAGAATTGATCACTCTGGACAAAAGCAGGGTGCTGAAAGGGGATAAAGTGACATGCATGTCACCCCTTTATTAACAATAGTGCAAACCACAGTGTCAAAAAGGACAGAGAAAGACAGAGAAGCAAAGTGCCAAAATGTCTGCCCCAGAGACTGGGGGTGTGGTGGAAAAGGTGCACTGGTGAAAGGTGGTGTACATTCTATGACGGAAACCCAACTATGACCAATTTTGTAACCATGTTCCTTAAATAAAGCAGTAAAAAGAACATAATTATGATCATCTAGCAAAGATGAGATGCCTTCTAAATCTAAGCGATAAAACAGTCAAAAGTTGCTCACTTTTAAAGAACCTAAAATCATATATAGATGTGTGTTTTTTTTGTTTGTTTTGTTTTTAGGAAAATAAGACAAAAATAACAGTTTCTGGAAAAAATTAGGGTTCTATAATCTTAAAATGTTCTAAACACAGAAATAAGAATGTAAGAGAGTACAAGTAAGTCAGAGTGCAAGTAAAAATGTAGCCTTTAGGTAAACACAAGGGAAGTCTTTCTGTTATCGTAGCTTTTTTTTTTTTTTAACATTGAATGTCCACTACATATGGGGCCATGTAACTGAAGGTGGGGACCATGAAAAACTTGATAAATTTAATAATAAATTTATGATTAATTATCAATAAAAAGAAATTTCAGGATCATTGTTCAGAGGCACAACGCATGATTCATATGTGTGAACCCTGGGTTCAAACACCTGCTTTGCAAGAACATATTTCTAAGAGAAACTCTAAGTACATTTTTATTTGTGAAGAAAAATGTTGCCAAGAACTGCTTTGAAGAGTTTTAAATAAATCAGAAGACCCTGATTCACTTCTTTTTAAAGATGGCTCTTTGCTTTTTATCTCCTGTTTTATGCAGTAGGAAATGTGATAAGGAGGAAATGAATCTGAACTTATTTACTTCCAGATAGATATGCTATAAAGTTTTGCTTTGAGTAAAGATACTTTAATGGCAAAACAGCCTCGATGATTTTTAATCCTTTAAATTCTAAACCGATTCAATCAAAAACACATTCTGTTAAGATACAGTCTCTTCCTGATGAGAAACAAAACAAAACAAAACAATATCCCAATATGCTGAACACTCAGTTGACATTTTTTGTTATGACTCAGATGTTATTCAATGTCATATCAAGTTGTTTTCTCTCTCCTGCTAAATGTCTTCTTGTGTGATACATTGGGTAAACATCACCTGCCTATTTAATGTTTTAAATTCATACTAAGAACCAAATACAGTCTATGCAATAGATGAATGATATATACATAAATATGTAAAGTCCTTATGATTCATAAGTTCCTTATTGTATTCTAGACAAATTTAATAGGAGATGACACAAAGGCTTAGATAGGGAGAAGTCAGCAGTCTTTGCTCAAACAACATGCCATTTTTCTTAGTTTTATCTCGAAACGACAAATTAGACATTCTGCTTATTATCTACTGAATGAATAGATTGTTGTCAGTGTGCAACAATCTTGCTATATCATTTGGTTTTAGTCATATGAAAATTCTTTAAAATTTAGAGTTATTGGGACTGAAGAGGTAGCGCTAGAGGTAGGGCATCTGCCTTGCAAGTGTTAGCCTAGGACAGACTTTGGTTCAATCCCCCAGTGGCCCATTTGGTCCCCCCAAGCCAGGGTCAATTTCTGAGTGCATATCCAGAAGTATCCCTGAGTGTCAAATGGATGTGGCTCCCCCAAAAAATCAAACAAAAAATCTAGAGTTATTTGTATAGCAACAAAAAGAATATGATACTTAAAATTTATTTATTTATTTATTTATTTTTTTGCTTTTGGACCACACCCAGTGTTTACTCCTTGCTCTGTGCTAAGATATCATTCTTGGTGGTACTGGGGGAGCCATATCTAAACCCGGGTTGCATGTGCAGACCAAACACCCTGTCCACTGGTTTACCTCTCTGGGCTCTACGATACTTTAAACTTTAATTACAGAGGTAATATAGCATTATTTTATGGGTAGAACTGGAAAACTGATGATTTCTTACTTATACTTAGTAAAGAGTAGAGAATTCGGAGTCCTGGGTTAGCATAGAAATATTTAAAAACAGACATATTGGAAAAATATATTTACATGAATTTATCAAAGTTGGGAAGGGAGTTTGAATAGAATCAAAAAGAGCAGTACTATAATTCACCATTATCATTAGAATGAAATGAAAACTCCTAAACATAAAATGTAAGACCTCATGTGACCTCATGTGACCTCATGTGACCTAGTCCTTGTTTTCAGCTTCCACGGCCTCAATATTTCTGACCTGCTTTCTCATCTACTTACTGACTTTTGCTTTATTATTCTTTTGGCCTTGAATGATCTGTCTCTTGTTAATTTCCCCTGAGCTAATTCCACTCATCTTTTTGGTGTCAGCTTAATTACCTCTTTCTTTGTGAAAAGCTCAATATCCTCCAAACTGGGTTAGTTACATACTCAAAAGTACTTTATACTTACCTGTGTATAATACTTAGTGTACTAAATTGTAATCTGTAGCTTACTTGGACACAGTTATAATTAGATGTTCAGAATCAAAAAAGTCTATATCTTTTTCATACTGATGAATATCAGAACTTGACACATAGTATGTGTCTGCTTAACATTTATAGAATGGATCAGTGTATAAGTAAACAAATGTCAGGGTCAACCAGTGG
The DNA here is from genome assembly GCA_004027635.1 of Crocidura indochinensis. NCBI lineage: Eukaryota > Metazoa > Chordata > Mammalia > Eulipotyphla > Soricidae > Crocidura > Crocidura indochinensis. Next base: position 8,498 of record PVKC010040061.1, on the reverse strand, counting down.
TTTCCAAAAGGAGAAATTGAAATTCCCTACCAGAAGAAATTGGTACTATCTTGAAATATTTGCTTGACAAGACTTGGAAATGATATAGAGCTGGAATTATAGTAAGTAGGGCAGTTGAATTGCAGGTGGCTGGCCCTGATTTGAGCCCTGGGACTTCATACATTCCCTAAGCCTGTCCAAAAGTGATCCCTGAATGAAGGATAACAGTAAGCCTTACCACAGTCAAGTGCACCTCCAAACCAATTGAAAACAAAACAGAACAAATATTTGGGGAAGGCAGTATTATAGCATCTTGTGGTTGGAAGGTATGGATCTAACACAGAATACTGCACTGCTCTACTCTTCCTCTCCTAACTATGCCATCTCAAATTCCAGTCCCACACATCCATGAAAAAATGTTATCTGGTCCAAAAGGGCAATGGTGTGGAAATAGAAATTTGAGTGTGAACAACACATATGTTTATTTGACTAGGTAAGATGAAGGTGTCTTTGAGAGGAAAGCATTAGAAAAAAATTGCATAATTAAAGACAATATATGGACTGGAAAGTGTATAGGAAATAATATGCTTGATTTGCTTGTGGCTAACCCTAGTTCAATACCTAACACCATATATGCTCCCCTGAGCACATTCAGGATTAGTTTCTTTTTGTTTTTGTTTTTGTTTTTGGGCCTCTCCCAGCTGTGCTCAGGGGTTACTCCTGGCTATCTGCTCAGAAATCACTCCTGGCAGGCACGGGGGACCATATGGGACACCGGGATTCGAATCAACCACCTTAGGTTCTGGATCAGCTGCTTGCAAGGCAAACACCACTGTACTAGTTCTCCAGGCCCCAGGATTAGTTTCTTTTTTTTTTTTATTTTAACACCTTGATTACATACATAATTGTGTTTGGGTTTCAGTCATGTAAAGAACACCACCCAACACCAGTGCAACATTCCCATCAACATTGTCCCAGATCTCCCTCCTCCCACCCACCCCCCGCCTGTACTCTGGACAGGCTCTCCATTTCCCTCAGACATTCTCATTATTAGGACAGTTCAAAATGTAGTTATTTCTCTAACTAAACTCATCACTATTTGTGGTGAGCTTCATGAGGTGAGCTGGAACTTCCAGCTCTTTTCTCTTTTGTGTCTGAAAATTATTATTATTGCAAGAATGTCTTTCATTTTTCTTAAAACCCATAGATGAGTGATACCATTCTGCGTTTTTCTCTCTCTCTGACTTATTTTACTCAGCATAATAGATTCCATGTGCATCCATGTGTAGGAAAATTTCATGACTTCATCTCTTCTGACAGCTGCTTAGTATTCCATTGTGTATATGTACCACAGTATCTTTAGCCATTCGTCTGTTGAAGGGCATCTAGATTGTTTCTAGAGTCTTGCTATGGTAAATAGTGCTACAATGAATATAGGTGTAAGGAAGGGGTTTTTGTATTGTATTTTTGTGTTCCTAGGGTATATTCCTAGCCAGGAGTAAGTATTGAGCAATGCCAGGTGGGTCACAAATAAATAGAAAACAAGATAGACAAAAATAATTAACTAGAGTGTTATGAAAAGGTAAGGCGACTGGCTCAGAACCAAGACCAGGAGACAATGAAATTGGCCTTCCTCTATTCATGGTGCTGTGTGCATTGGCCTGAGCTAAAGTTGTGCAAGGAGAGGAACAGATACATAATGCGCTCTCCTGTATTTGTAATATGAAGGAACATAGCAGGAAATAACAAGTTCCCAAAGGCAGTAGAATCTGAGAACTATTTAAAGAACTGAGTCTACCATGGCCAGGAGACAATAGAGTGAGAAGTTGCAAGGGGCCTCAGAGACAAAGAGGATGGAAAGTAGACATTCTGGTCAAGGATGTAATATTGGAATATTAGATGCAGGAAGCCCTGTCATTAACAATATTGTGAATCATGGTGATTGATATAAAGTTTCAAAAGAAGTTTCCTAGCATTTTTATTTATTTATTTATTCTCTTCCCTTCTAGCTATTGTTTTTAAGTATTACTTTAAATTCTTCCTACTGTCTCTAGATTACTTGTTAATTGCATAACTTCTTTCTAACATTATAGATTATATACTGAGGAATAACATTAAATATTATTTATCCTTAATTTTTTTGTTTTTTTGGGGGCCATACCTGCTAGTGCTCAGGGGTTACACCTGGCTATGCACCCAGAAATCGCTCCTGGTTTGGGGGGTCATATGCATAGGATGCTGGGGATCGAACCGAGGTCCGTACTGGGTCAGTCACATACAAGGCTGCCCCTCAGAACTTGAAGTGTTTTTTATAAATAGTCTTCCTAGGTTCTTTTTTTGTTTTTGTGTTTTGGACCACATGTAGTAGTGCCAAGGGCTTAATCCTGACTCTGAGTTCAGGAATCACTGATGAATTTGTAGGACCATATGAGGTGCAAGGCATTAAACTCAGGTTGGCTGTGTGCAAAGCAACCAAACTATCCCCTGTAATGTTCTGGCCCCAAAGTGCTATTTCCTTTTCTTAATTTTTTTGGAGGGGCTACCCCCAGGTGAGCTCAGGGGTTACTCCTGACTCTGAGCTCAGAAATCACTCTTGGCAGGCTGGGGAACCATATGGGATGCCAAAGATAGAACCCGGGTACCTCCTTGAGTTGGCCACATGCAAGGAGTTTACCCAACCACTGTGCTATCTCTCCACCAGAAAGGGCTATTTTTTTTTTAGAAACAGGGATGCATTATTTGTCACAATGTATCTCACCCCTTTCCTTAGTCACATTAAGCCAATGGTTGAACTAGCAAGGGCAACCTTTTCTCTATATGTTCCTGAAATTCATGTAAATGTAAATATCATAAAATCATATTGGTAAAAGTAAAACTAACAAACATAAAAATATTTGAAATAAAAATATTTGGCATTCAATCTTGTGGTTCATCATTCTGATTAATAATCATATTATTGTATCTATGGAAACGAAGAAGAAAATTACTTCTGAAGCTAACAAATACACAAAGATGAGAAATATTTTGCTTCTCTGATTAATCAGCACAGATGTTGTCTTTTTTTGTTAACCTTGTGCTATTATGTTTTACCACGAGAAAAGCAAAATCATGTGGTGGAGAGAAGTAAGATTATGAAAATGAATCAAGTTGCCCTAAATAATGTTGCATGCTTCCTACTGCAAAATTTTGAATTGCTTCCTGAATCAGATTGAAACAGTTCGACCTAGGTGGATTTTTTTCTGAGCCTGTTATAATTTGAGTCATGAACATGAATATTTTCTTTAAAAATGAATATTTTCTTTAAAAACACTGAGAATATAAAGGAATAAAAATGAACCAAACTGGGATGAAACTATTCAAACTTATTTCCTAAACATGCCATGGATTTTTTTTTATTTTATTTTTTGGTTTTTGGGCCACAACCAGTGACGCTCAGGGGTTACTCCTGGCTATTCACTCAGAAGTCTCTCCTGGCAGGCACGGGGGACCATATGGGGAACCGGGGGATCGAACCGCGGTCCGTCCTAGTCCTACGTTGGCGCAGGCAAGGCAGGAACCTTACCTCCAGCGCCACCGCCCGGCCCCCATGCCATGGATTTTTAAATGAGAAGCACGAAGTCCATGTTTATAACAAGAATATTAATGAGCTTTCCTGTAAGATATCAGCTCATTTCTGGTGATTCTCACCAGAAATTATAGACATGATGAAATTTATATGTGTTAAGGCCTAAATGAAACAATTACCACCCATATCTCTCCTCCTATCTCAAAATATTGCCACATTTCTATATTTAGATCAAAGATCTTTACATTATTTTTAAAGCTAACAAGTTGAAGAGAAGGAGGGGATCTAGATCTGTGGTAGAGTCTGTGCTATGTATGTGTTAGACCCTGGGTTCCATACAAACACACACAAAATAGAAACCACTGTAATTGTAATCATAATGTCAGGATTGTGTGTGTATGTGTGTGTGTGTGTGTGTGTGTGTGTGTGTGTGTGTATATATTTGAGCAACCCCCATATCTGGCCCTTCAAACAAAATTTTTAATTATTTCTTCTTCTTCTTTTCTTCTTTTTCTTTTCTTCTTCTTCTTCTCCTCCTCCTTCTTCTCCTTCTTCTTCTCCTCTCCTCCTCCTTTTCTTCTTCTTCTTCTTCTTCTTCTTCTTCTTCTTCTTCTTCTTCTTCTTCTTCTTCTTCTTCTTCTTCTTCTTCTCCTTCTTCTCCTCCTTCTTCCTCTTCTTCCTTCTCCTTCTTCTCCTCCTTCTTCCTCTTCTTCCTTCTTCTTCTTCTTCTTCTTCTTCTTCTTCTTCTTCTTCTTCTTCTTCTTCTTCTTCTTCTTCTTCTTCTTCTTCTTCTTCTTCTTCTTCTTCTTCTTCTCCTTCTCCTCCTCCTTCTTCTTTTTTCTCTTCTTTTCTTCTTCTTCTCCTCCTCCTCTTCCTCTCCTCCTCCTCTTCTTTCTTCTCTTCCTCCTCCTCTTCTTTCTTCTCTTCCTCCTCCTCTTCTTCTCCTCCTCCTACTCTTTTCCTCCTCTTCACCTTTTCCTCCTCCTCTTCTCCTTCTCCTCCTCATTTTTTCTTCTTTCTTCATCTTCTTCTTTCTTTTTTTCTTCTTTTCTCTCTCTCCCCCCTTTTTCCTTTACACACGTTAGTTTGCAGTACAATGTACATTTTCCACCACCAATGTCCCTAGTTTCCCTCCCACCCACTCTCCCCCACTTGCTTCTGGGGCAGGTATTTTACTTTTACTTCTCTCTTTCCTTTTTGACACAGTGATCTGCATTATTGTTAAATAAAGGGTACCATCCATATCACTTTATCCACTTTCAGTACCCAGTTCTTTTTTAAAGTGATCAGTTCCAAGCATCAATGTCACCATGGACCATTAACTACCCTAACTACATTCACCGGTGTCTCTGCATTGCTTGGCTTTTTGTGGCTCTTTCTTACCATGAATTGTCCTCCTGATCCTCATTTTTATCATATTTGGGTATTATTGCCATACTATCTATTGTTAAGAAAGCATCACCTTTCAAAGTGGCTTGAATCCATTCTGTTTGTGCTCAAAACAGTCGAAGGCTCCTGAACTCCTACCTGAATAGTAGAGCCAATTACTTGGTGCCCCTGAGCAGGCAATCTGGATGAGCTCTCCACTGAGGTTTCCCTAAACTGTTATGCTAACATGAAGCTGGTATTCTGTGAGGGCAGGATGGGTCAAGGACAGACAACTCTGAAAAAAATCTCAAAGTGTGCTGGCACATAATGCCCTTTTACATCATGAGCATTGTACAGCACTCAAATACCAGTGACTGGAGGGCATGAAAACCACCATTTACCTCATACATTTATATTACATTTTTCCAGCCATAACTAAAATTGCCTTGGGTATGAGAAGATAAATATCTTCTTCTGAAGCAGAGCTTGTGAGTTATATAATTCGCTCACATATCACACAGATAACCAGTGGTAGAATTACAATTCACACACAGAATTTTTTTTTGACTTTCAACCTGCGGTTTTCTGTCTGCAATTCTCTGTGGCTTCTTCAGGTCTTTAAAGTTGACCTTCTAATTAAAAGAGGAAGTAGCATTGGTCAGCTTTTTCAAGTAAGAGCACATTGCATTTTGCTGTCTAACTAGACAGAGTTGATAGTTTAACACGATCTTATACTGTCTTAGAATCTCTTAATTGGAATGTTGATCAAATTCTATTGCTAACTTTGATTTCTTTTTCTTTTCACTAATCTCCAGTTTTACTCCTTCCCTCCACTCTCCCCACCCTTTTGTAAAAACAAAATTGAGTCACTGTGAGATACTCAGTCACAAAATTTTGAATGGTAGAGTTTCAGTCATATAACATTCTAACACCCATCCTTTTACCAGTGTACACTTCCCATCACCCACCAATGTCCCCAGTTTTCATTCAATCCTTACCCAGTTTGCTTCTATGGAAGACATTTCCCTCTGCCCCAACTTGTCCCATTTTTTTCGTTTTAGACACTGTGGTTTGCGATATTGTTATTGAAAGTGTATCATGCATATCACTTTATCTCCCTTCAGTGCCCAGTTCTTATGCAGTGTGATCATTTCTAACTATCATTGTCATAATGGTTCATTCTCTCTCCTAACTACAATACCTTTTCCCCTTACCTCTTCTTACCTCTTTCTGGAAGCTTTCTACCATGGACAAATCCTTTTGCCCTCATTTATGTTGTCTTTTGGTATTATTTATTCATCTATATATATATTTATATCACACATATGATATATGTCTGGCCCACTCCCTCTGACTCATTTAACTCAGCATGATACTTTATGTCTATCTATACATAATTTCATGACTTAATTTTTCCTAATGGCTGCACAACATTCAACTATGTAGATGTACCATAGTTTTTATTTTAATCCATTCATCTATTCTTGGGCACTTGGGTTGTTTCTAGATTCTGGCTATAGTGAATAGTGCTACAATGAACATAAGAGTGCAGATGCTTTTTCTGCATTATGTTTTAGGGTCCCTAAGTTATATTCCTGGTTGTAATATTGCTGGTTCATATGGGAGCTCAATTCCTAGGTTGTTGTTGTTGTCTTTTTTTGAGCAATGTCCATATCATTTTCTGAAAAAACTGGACTAATTGACATTTCCAGTAGCAGTGAGATCTCCTTTCTCATCATATCCATGTCAGCACTGGCTAATTTTGTTCTTTAAAATGTGTGCCAGTCTCTGTGGTATGAGATGATATCTTATTGTTGTTTCAATATGCATTTTCCTCATGATCAGTGATATGGAACATTTTACCATGTGCCTTTGACAATTTGTACTTTTTTTGAGGAAGTTTCTGTCCATCCCTTCTTCCCATTTTTTGATGCATTGGGCATGTTTCTTCTTGTTAATTTCTACAAGTGCTATGTATATCTTGGATATCAACCCATTGTCAGATAGTGTTGGGTAAATAATCTCTCGCATTTATTTTATGGGCAGCTTTTGTATCATGGTCATCATCTCCTTTGGGGTTCCTAACTTTCATATTTTAATGTAGTTCTATTTGCTTATCTTAGCTTCTGCTTGCTTGGTCAGTGGTGTTTAATCCTTGAAAATATCTTTAGCTCCAATGTTATGGAGAGTTATGCCTATGTTTTCCTCTATGTATCTTATTGATTCAGGTCTTTAACCCATCTTTGACTTTTGCTTATGGCTTTAGAAAAAGATCTAAATTTATTTTTGCATGTAGCTGACCAATTTTCTCAACACTTATTGAAGAGGTTTTCCCTGATTTTATTTCATCTTTTGTGTTACTTTATAGGAGATTAACTGAACATATGACTTCACATCTGTCTCAGGATAGTTAACCCTATTTCACCGAGAAGAGGGTCTATTTTTATTCCTATACAATATTGTTGTAAGTACTATTAATACATAATACAGTTCAATGTTGGGGAAAATGATACTTTCTATCTTCTTTTCCCCAAGGATCATTTTAGTGACTAGGGGTATTTATTGTTACATATGAATTTCAGGATTGTTTAATCTTTTACTTTGAAAAAATTTCATGAATATCCTTAGGATATTGATCTGTATAATGCTTTGGAGATTTTATTGCCATTTTAATGATGTTAATCCTCCTAATACATAAACAGGGGATTTCCCCCCCAATTCCTCAAGTCCTCTTTTATTTTTTAAAAACAGTGTTTTACATTCACGGTTGGTGAGAATACCATCTAGTTCAGCCCTTATGGAAAACAATATGGAGATTTCTCCAAAAACTGAAAATTGAGCTCCATTTGATCCAGCTATACCACTCCTAGGGATATACCTTAGAAATGCAAAAATACAATAGAAATATCCATTCCTCACAACTATATTTATTGCAGCACTTTTTACAATAGCCAGACTCTGGATTCAACCAAGATACCCTTCAACAGATGAATGGCTAAAGAAACTGTGGTACATATATGCAATGAAATATTGGGCAGTCATCAGGAGAGATAAAATCATAAAATTTTCCTATACATGGATGTACATGGAATCTATTATGCTTAGTGAAATTAGTCAGAGGGAGACAGAGACACACAGAATAGTCTCACTCATCTATGGGTTTTAAGAAAAAAGAGGGGTGAGTGCACTTAGAGAAACAACTACGCTGAGAACTATCATAATGATGTCAGTGAGTGAGGAATGTAGAAAGCCTTTTCAAATACAGGCAGGAGGTGGGGGAGGGAAGAGATGGGGGCATTGGTAATGGGAAGGTTGCACGGTGAAGGGGAGTGTTCTTGTTATGACTGCAACCCAACTCCAATTATGTTTGTATTCACGGTGTTTAAATAAAGAAATTATTTAATACAAATAACGAATAAAGGGGCCTGGGAGATAGCATGGAGGTAAGGCGTTTACCTTTCATGCAAAAGGTCATCGGTTCGAATCCCGGTGCCCCATATGGTCCCCCGTGCCTTTCTTTCTCTTTCTTTCTTTCTTTCTTTCTTTCTTTCTTTCTTTCTTTCTTTCTTTCTTTCTTTCTTTCTTT
>PVKC010040060.1:0-12426 GCA_004027635.1 Crocidura indochinensis | reverse complement strand
GCTCCTGACTTGGGGGACCATATGGGAAACCAGGGGATCAAACCGTGGTTCGTCCTAGGTTAGAGCAGGCAAGGCAGGCACCTTACCTCCAGTGCCACCGCCCGGCTGGATCATTGTTTTCTTTAAGCAGAAACTTTTTGATTTAATGTCGCTCCATTTGTTTATTTATGCTTCCACTTGCTTGGTTAGTGGTGTTTTATATTTGAAGATGCCTCTAACTTCAGTGTCATGGAGAGGTCTGGCTATGTTTTCCTCTTATTCAGGTCTGATATTAAGGTCTTTAATCATCTTGTTTTATTTTGACTTTTGTGCATGGCATTAGAAAGAGGTCTCAGTGGGGGCCGGAGAGATAGCATGGAGGTAAGGCATTTGCCTTTCATGCAGAAGGTCATTGGTTCAAATTCCAGCATCCCATATGGTCCCCCATGCCTGCCAGGAGAGATTTCTGACTGTGGAGCCAGGAGTAACCCCTGAGCACTGCTGGGTGTGACCCAACCCCCCAAAAAAAGAAAGAGGTTTCAGTTTATTCTTTTGCATGTAGATGACCAGTTTTCTCAACACCACTATGTTGGAGAGGCTTTCTTTGCTTCACTTCATTTTTTTCTTATTAATTGAAGATTAACTGATCATATACCTGAGGATCTGTATCAGAACATTCCACTCTATTACACTGGTTTGAAGTCTGGCTTTATTCCAGTACCATGCAGTTTATATTACTACTGCTTTGTAGTACAGTTTGAAGTTAGGGCAAGTGATGCCTCCCATTGTTAAGGGTCTGTGTGCTGCAAGCGGCTTTGTCTTGCAGCGCCAGTGGGATTTCGATGAATTCACTTCAGGGAGAGTGGGTTGCTTATTTATTTTATATGAAATATGAAATAAATGAAACCACACAGAGTATGTGGAGTCAACACGTTTCTGGCAGGAGTGCGACAAGTTTAATTTCCAAACAGGGGTCTTTATAGGGGTAAGTCAGTCACAGGTGCAGAGAAGGATATTTACAATAACAAAGCAAGGTTAATTGTAGAAGAAAAGGTAGCACTCAGGGCAGCTTTTAACAACCAACCTCAAATGCAAAACAAGGTTAGGAGGAGGTAAGAAATATCTAGAAACTTGATCTTCCTGAGCTGGGCTCCATTGTTTTTGGGGTCAAGCACAGGAAGAAACCAAATCTCCTAAAATGTGTTTTCCTATTTTCTGAGCAGAGTCAATTTTGCCCTTGTTTACCAGAAACTTAGCTGCAAGGACATATTTGAGAAAGAGGCAAACATTGTCTGAACTTTCAGGGCTATATATATCTCCAGAAAAAGGGATTCTCAGTAATCTTTGGTACTGGAATTTCTGAGCCGAATTATTTGATAGAGGTCACAATTTTGCCTGAGATAATGCCAAGCATCTCTTCGGAAATTTCTCAACCATCCACGCAGGGGAAAAGGCATCCACAGTGGGTCTTTTGAGGAACCCCAGGGGGGAAATTACAGTTCTCCCCACCAGGAAAATCTAAGGATACCTCTGGTGGGCTGAATTCCCCTATAGGTTTATGATGCCGTTGTGAAAGCCCACCGCCTCAAATAAAGACCACGAATCTTCAAAGAACGCAACAGCAAATCAGTTTTATTGATTCCAGCTAGCTGGGGCACCAACTCTGAAACCGAAAGTTCAGGGCAATCTAGCGAGGTGACTTCTATAGGTTTAAGGAACCTTAGGAGGAGGGTCTATATGGAAAGTAGGGCTTGTAGAATGCAACAATCCCTAGTCCAGGTTCAAGCACAATGTCCAATCAGATGGTGAGTTTGTCCTTTTTTCAAATAAAGCAAAAAACCTTAGGAGGTGCAAACAGAATTCCGTTCTTTTGCCCAAATATGTCAAGTTCCTCTCAGGAGGGGTGTTGGCTAATGGTTACCAGGGCAGCAGGCTGTTGATGTCTTAAGGTGAAATTCCGGATCAAGAGGATAGACAAGGTGGGATGAATTGTGGCAAAGATTTCCTACTCAAGGTAAACTTCCAGATCAAGAGGATCAAGGTGGGGGAGGGGGGAGGAGGGGAAATGCTTAATAGGCATCCATATTAATCACCTGAGTTACTATAATCCAAATCTATTTTCATAAATTTTCCCTTAACACCATTTTCTTTTTCCCAAATGATTGCTTTTGTTATTTGGGGTGAGTATGTTATTATTCCATATGAATATCAGGAGTGTTTGAGCTATGTCTTTGAAAAAAAATGTCATGGATACCTTTATAAGGACTTAAGTGAATCGGGACATTGTGGGTAAGTATTGCCATTTTTATGTTAATTCTCCAATCCATCAGCATGGATTATATTTCCATTTCTTTTTGTCTTCTTTTTTGTCATTCTTATTTATTTTTTTAATTAATATATTTTATTTAAACACCTTGATTACATACATGATTATGTTTGGGTTTCAGTCATGTAAAGAACACCACCCATCACCAGTGCAACGTTCCCATCACCATTGTCCCAAATCTCCTTCCTCCCCACCCACCCCCTGCCTGTACTCTAGACAGGCTCTCCATTTCCCTCATAAGTTCTCATTTTTAGGACAGTTCAAAATGTAGTTATTTCTCTAACTAAACTCATCACTCTTTGTGGTGAGATTCCTGAGGTGAGCTGGAACTTCCAGCTCTTTTCTCTTTTGTGTCTGAAAATTATTATTATTGCAAGAATGTCTTCTACTTCTTTTTTTTTTAAACTGTTTCTTTGGCCACATCTAGTGGTGTTCAGGAGTTATTCTTAGCTCTGTGCTCAGAAATTACTCCTGGTAGACTCAGGGAATCTATGGGATGCTGGAGAATGAACCCAGGTTGGCTGCATGCAAGGCAAATGCCCTACCCACTGGGTTATTGCTCTGACCCCAGTCATCTACTTCTTAAGAGTTGTATTTTGTGGGATTTTTAAAATAGGTCTTTTACTTCTTTAGTTAAGTTGACTCTGAAGTTATCACTCCCTGCTATCTAATGAGAATTTCATCAGAAGCCCACTGAGAAGTCTTTCCTCAGTGCAGGTGGCTCACCAAGATTTTTGATAGCGAAGGTGACATTTCTCATGCTTAGTAACAAACATTTGGCCTAAATATGAATCTCCCTTGTGCTGTATTAAGTGTGTCTATATTTGATCTTTCTACTTACAAACATAAGGATTTTTACAGGCAAATACAGCCTTGATTAAATTTCTCTTTACCTGGAAAACTCAGCACCAAAAGATACTTAAAAACAACTTCTAGGGGCCCAGGAGATATCATGGAGGTAAGGTGTTTGCCTTTCATGCAAAAAGGCCATCGGTTTGAATCCTGGTGCCCCATATGGTCCCCTGTGCCTGCCAGGAGCGATTTCTGAGCATCCAGGAGTGACCCCTGAGCACTGCTGGGTGTGACCCAAAAACCACACACACACACAAAAAAAACTATTCTTTTGTTTTTAAAACGTCCTTGCTCCATTTAAACAGAAAGAAATGTTCTGCTTTTGGAACATGTCTAAAAGGACTTTGAGTACTTGCTAATTTTCACCTCAGAATTAACATCCAAAAAGTTTGGTCGGGACATAGCATTGAACTGTTGAGAACTTTTACCAGTTATAGATTTGCATCCCTTTCAGATAAGTTTGTCTCTTTTATTTACCTCTAATAGAAAAATCTCTTCTCTCAGAAATAGGAATTTTGATAGGGAAACCCAGAACCTTGCAAAATCCACTAAATTACATCAGTATTGACAACCAGAATCTAGTTCAACAGTAACTGCTTTGAGATGTTAAAATTCATCTTATTGTTTTTAACTCTGGAATCTTAACTTGAAATATATCTATTCATCATGTCTGCATACCACCTAAAGCCAAGTGATTTTTTTTGTAGATTAAGCTATGTATATTGATAAAGCCTCCATTTATGAGAGACATGTACTTTGCACAGAAACCAATGTGAGCTTTCTTTTCAGACATGTGACTGTAATATATATATATATATATATATATATATATATATATATATACCCCTGATTCTTCACATTAAAAATAAGACCATCTTGTTTTCCCAAATAACCACGTGTGGTCTCCCATTTCTTAACATTTCACTGTCTGTGCACCCACTCTCCTAGAGGGAACTCAAAGAAGTTCTCTAAAGTAACAGAACCAAAGCTAGCCGCAGCATGAGGTACTTGATTTTCCAAGACAAAATTATGAATGGGATTGCTTTAAATCTCTCTCTTCTCGTTCATCTTAACCTATAGGCAAGCTATGTACTTTTGCATAATAATTTTGTAGCCTACCACTTTACTACACAGATCTATTATTTCTTTGGGGGGATTTACACCTGGCAGTGCTCAGGGATGTTATTCCTGGTTTTGTACTCATAAATCACTCCTAGCAAGCTTGGGGGACCATATAGGATGCCGGAAATAGAACCAGGTTCATCCAGGTTTGCTTGTATGCAAGGCAAATGTTCTACTGTGTTATTGCTCTGACCCCAGGTCTATTATTTCAAGAAGGCTTTTTTGTAGATTCTTTAGGATTTTGGTATTAAGAAGGGAGAGGAGGGAGATAAGAATAGCTTGCTTCATAGAGTACATATTACTTACACTATACAATTCGCATATACCTTCTCTGTTATCAGAGAATTCTTGAAGCCTCTAGTCACCTGATGTCCTGCTCCTTCCCTGGTCAATCTATGCAAATACTTTACCTTTCCAAACTTCTAATCGATCTCTATCCTCATCTCCTCATCTCTTCACATCCTCATCTTAGGCGACACATTTTTAGTCCTACAATTTTGTCTTAGTGAAAAATCAAATTTACACTCCTTCAATCTCAATGAATCACTTTCTTGAGAAGGTGGTCAGGGGACCATAAATGCAAAATGTTATTTACATTTTTTATCTATACACCATGGTTACCAGGTTGTTCCTACTACATTTTTTTCCATAGATAAAGTTGTTCATGACTGAGTTACACTCATTTAATGTTATACCTTCACCAATGTACATTTTCCACCAATGTCAATAGTTTACCTCTCACCCTTCCTGATGCCTTCTTTCCTTCCACTCACCCTCATCTGCTTCTGGGAAGGCATTAAACTTCACTCTCTCTTTTCTTTTTTGACACTTTGGTTAAAATTTTTTTCTTATCGCATGCACGCATATCTACAGAACAATTTGTGAAGGGTATCTTTTGTTGATATCATACACAAAAGTGTATATACAGAAGGAGAAAGCACTGTGGGGTAGGAAGAGACTTCAAGAACCTAAGTGACCAAGAAAGTGGATGGTTTCAGATATAGGAGTAAAGGAAAACACATTGTAATGTTCTCAACCTCACTCATTCCTCACTCAGACTACCGTAGAAAATTTGATAGTAATTAATAAATTTTGGTGTAATCCCAAAACAAAACAAAAACATTTCATGTAAATTCATTTTCCAAGAACCAAATATTCCAAGAATTATTTTCAAGAAAAAAAATTTTAATCAAATTACAGATTAATAAATTCTAGTAAGTTAACCTTCTAACATTTCAGATAGATATCATATGCTAAAGAAAAAAGCTCCCAACTCCTTATAAAGGGAGTGAGACTCAGAGTCAAGATTTAATTTCTAGGGCCAGAGTGAAGCACAGTGTTAAGACATTTGCCTTGCATTCAGTCAACCCGGGGCTGGACCCATGTTTGGTCCCCGGTGCCCCATATGCCTGAGTCTGCCAGGAGCGATTTCTCAGCATAGAGCCAGGAGTAATTCCTGAGTGCCGCCAGGTGTGGCACACAACCCCCCTCCCAAAAAAATGATTTAATTTCTTTTGCCTTGTTGAAATTTTTCATATGGTCTTTAAGGGGATGGCTGTGAATACTAATGAAGAAACTTATCCTTCTACACCTATTATGGGATATTCAAATAAGACACAGACAATAAATGTGTTCAGAACTTAGATTTTCATATCACGAATACATGTGAAACTATATAGCTATTTGTAGAAACCTAATTTCCCCCACAAAAATCAATAATGGCTGGTATTTTATTATTAAAAAACCTTGATAAGTTGAAGAATCATTTTGTATGTATCTTGTTATTTTTGTACATAGACAACTTAGATCTTATTCACCAGATGCTGAACTGTTCCTTTATCCAAAAAATAAATAAAGAGCCATTCCCAAATTTTTTTGTATCCTTGTTTGTTTGTTTGTTTGTTTGTTTTTGAGTCACACCCGGCAGCACTCAGGGTTACAACTGGCTCCATGCTCAGAAATCGCTCCTGGCAAGCTTGGGGGACCAAATGGGACTCTGGGAGTCGAACCAATGACCTTCTGCATGAAAGGCAAACTCCTTACCTCCATGCTATCTCTCCAGCAGTATCCTTATTTTTAATTGTTGTGCCTTGTTGAATTAAAAACTTTATGAATTTTATATAAGTTCAATATTACTTTCTTCAAAAACTAAACCTTTCTAAGTTGAGATACCAAATAAACAACAGCTGACCTCATTTCAGCACTAAAAATTTATTTATTATTTTAAAATTAAAAAATTAAAGCCATACCCATACTCCAGGCTCCTCTTGGCTCAATGCTTGGGGTTCTTTTCTAGTGATGCTGGGGTTCAGTGTACTGGTTGGGATTGACCTTGAGACTTCTGCATGCAGCTCTTTGAACCTGCAGGAAACTTAAAATTTCAATCATGAACCCAATCTCCTGAATATTCATACTGATGAGAAAACAATCATAGATCCCATCTTGTAATGAAAGCCTAATTCTGTACATTTTCATTTCTCTACATGACCACAAATACTGCCAAGGGTGGTCAGCCCTTTGGCTTCCTCACCATTTGTCAGCAGAAAGTCTTTCCATCCACATTTTTGTGGATGGAAGGGAACACACCTGGCTATGTCCAGGGCTTATTCCTGGCTCTGCACAGGATAGGACCATATACAGAGTTGAGGATTCAATCTGGGCCAGCTGTGAAAAAGCAAGTGCCCTCCCTTTGTGTCATCACTCTAGCCTCAGAGCCTCACTTTTCCTTACTACTGAAATTGATTTTACTTTGAACATTAGGTAGACCCAGGCCTTTTCTCTCCATATGCATTTAGCCTATGCTGACTGCAATCACCACCCTGAAACTCCTGTTCTTAATCAGCAAGTTAACGTAACACCTCAAACTCAACCTTTGTTAGGGTTGTAAGTCAACCACTTTCGTGACCTGAGGCTGAAGTTTATTTTCAATGCTGATACCAAATGATGCCTAGTAAACCTAGACAAGTTAATTATCCTTTTCCCCCACTAAGTTCTAATTTAATTTATACTGACATTCACGTGCTTTTTTTTTTTTTTTGGATCTGATTCCTGTGTGGGAGGTTATACATATAAAGATCTATTACTGCATAAATACAGATGTTCTCCGTTAACGTCACTGATAGGTTCTTGGAAAATGAATTTACATGAAATGCTTTTGTTTTGTTTTGGGGTTACACCAAATAATGCTTGAGATACCATCTGGTGTCAGAGATTGAACCCAGGGCTATACTCTATTCTTTTAATCTATCTCAAGCCTTGCAAAATAGTGGTGGTTTCGTTTGGGAGGGGGACGTTGGGTTATACCCTATTATGCCCTAGGTTTACCCATGACTTTCCACTTAGGACTCACTTCGGGCAGTGCTCAAGGACTAAATGAGGTCCTGGGGATTGAATCTGCATCAGTCAGCCATGCACAAAGCAAGCACCTCGCCTACTGTACTATCTCGTTGGTGCCTCCAAAATAATGTTTTAACACACTGGCATGCACCACTGATGGCTCACACTTGGATATGGTTTATTAATAAATTGAAGCTTCATCCCTTTTAGTCATCACCCTGAAGGGGGTCATGTTAACTGATATAAATAATAGTTACATTATTAGCTACAGAAACATCTTTCACCCCTAAATATTTCTTATATTAAATAATTATCAATTTTCATTAATTGATTTTTCAGTTTGCCTATTTCAGTTCAGAATAATAGGTGTTTGGAGTCTATTCCCCATATCTCAGGGAACAAGGCAGGCACCAACCCTGGCAGGATCCCCTCCATCTTATACTGCTCACACAGACAGACACAGACACACACAGACATATTCCCACATGTTAGGACAAGTTTATATGCCAATGTGCACTTTGAGAAATGTGGGAGAAAAATAGAATACAAAGAAAACTGACATGATCATGGAGACATTATGCAAAGTCCACTCAGGGACCCAGAACAGGAAATTTTCCTAAACATTGAATGAAACAACTTTCCTTGCTGTTGCCCCACCTGTATTTTCATATACAACACTTGCAAGTCAGCTTTCTAGGGAGCAGCCTGTGGTATACATTAGCATGTGAAAGGTTTAATAGGAAATAGTGCTCTGTGATCAGCACCAAAGTAATATACTAGCAAACTGTTTACAAACCTGCTTTCCTGGAGAGAAAGAAAATCAAGATCAATTGAGTTTGCTGATGTCTGTGGCCTTAAAATTCCCACTATGATTAATTACATTTAACATGTTAGCACAATATCAAATTGGATAGTTTCTAAAGTTCCTGAAAATTTAACTGTTTGCTTCCAGAGCAGACCAGCTCCAAGACACTAATCAGTGGTGGAAGAGAAGATAACAATGATTGAACAAATGGAGTATGAAAGCTGTAATAGAAGTACAATAAAGGCCTCAATCAATTTCATCAGGACCTTTAAAACAAACCTGATTCCTTAAGACTTATTCCACATTGGGGTAAGAGGTTGAGAATTTATAGTCACATACTTAACCAGTAACTGGATACAGGCTACTCCCAGAAATATTGGGCAAAGGTAATTCTTGGAAAGGTCTGACAGCTGGTTTATCATCCAACATTACTCTCAGGAGCTGGCAGATTGAGTCTTTCATTGCTGCAGCAGCCGTCTAAGCATAGTTCATGCACCATGTGTGGGTTACTCAAACTACGAAGCATGTTAAACCTAGTTATACACTTAAGATCAATCAAATAAACAGTGGATTGGTCTATAGAAACAGTAGATCCACTGTAAACTGGCTGGACTTTGGACAGGATTCCATAAAATTGGCTCCTCCATAGGGAGTAATGTACTCTAATTTTTTTTTTTTTATTTTATGGTGGCATACCCAGTGCTCAGGCCTTATTTTGGCTCTACACTCAGGAATTACTCTTGGCAGTTCTCTGGGACCATTGGAACACTGGGAATTGAACCCAGATTGACCACATGTAAGGCAAGCCTTTACACACTTCTTGTATTATCTTTTCAGGCCCTCTCATTCTAATAAAAGGGTGCTAATGCTTCTGAGTTTCTACTTAATTGTCATATCAAATGTCAAGTCAGACTCTAATATTTTTGTTTGTATTTGGCCACACTTAGCCGTGCTCAGGGCTTACTCCTGGCTCAACACTCAGAGATCACTCCTGGTGGGCTCAGGGATGGGGATAATGTGTGTGGGAATGGAACACCATATGGGATACCATGGAATGAACCCAGGTCGGCTGTATGCAAGGCTCTAGCACCAATTCCATCATCTGTGTCAACTTCCCTCCACCAATGTCCCCAAATTCACACACACACACACACACACACACACACACACACACACATACACACACACACACAACTAAACGAATGTACCTGTCATGTAGTCAAACTTAAGGGTGTGTGTGTGTGTGTGTGTGTGTGTGTGTGTGTGTGTGTGTGAGACACTTGGCACAAGTCATGACTTATTCCTGACTCGAAGCTCAAGAGCACTCCTGGCAGGCTTGGAGGACCATATTGGGGGATTGAACTTGGGTTAGCCTGATTGCAAGGCAAATGAACTATCCTCTGTACTATTGCTCTGGATCCTTGTTTTTTGTCCACACCTAGTGTTTTACTCAGGGTTTACTTTTGGCTCTGCTCAAGGATTACTCCTGGAGAGGTTTGGGGGACCATATGGGTACAAGGAAAGTGCCCTGACAAATATATTCTCTATCCCTGACAGGCACATAAAGCTGACTTGTTAATTGCTGTGCTTTTATTTATGTTTATTTTGTAGTTCAGATCTATAGATACATCAGTTTTAAAACACTACCAGTTTCTGAGGTCCCTGCCTTGCCCAATTACCTCTGACTGGACTTTACTGCCTACATTGGTTTCTTTCCCACCCCAATCTTCAGTTCTGTGATCTAGACTAAGGATAACCTATCTATCACCCTTCAATACCTTCCATAGACTTCTGTTATTAGATAAAAGTAAGTGAGATCACTTAATATTTGTCTTTCTTCTAAGTTAGCTCTAATACTCTTTAAAATGTAAGTACCTGCGGCCAGCGTGACAGCTGAGAAGTAGGACATTTGCCTTGCACACTGCCGACCTGGGACGAACCCGGGTTCGATCCCCAGCATCCCATATGGTCCCCCAAGCCTTCCTGGAGCGATTTCTGAGAGCAGAGCCAGGAGTAACACCTGAGAACCACTGGGTGTGCCCCCAAAAACAAAAACAAAAAATTCTTTCTGTAGTGCCAGTTGCCTGAATAAATGATCGGAGTCTTTGTGGGAGGGGACAAAAGGAATCTTATAGACAACCTGGAGGGGGTGATGTTGGGTCATTCTTGCTTATCTTTTTACTTCATTAGTTCTGAATCTGAACACTGACTGGTAGAGGATTTTAACTTTTCTTGATGTAATTTGCACTCCTGTTCTTCCACATCTAATTACGTAAGATTTTTAAAAGCATCATTATTGAATATTCATTTTCCAAGGATGCTGTGTTTTAACATTTCAATGGTCTTTTTGTGCTGAGAAAAGCTTTTTTCTATTAAATTTTCTGGTCAACTCTCTGGGTCTTAGATGTCAATGACTGCAGCTTTCTAACTTCTGGCAGATTTGTATGCGTCTAGTTTAGGATGATACCATCCTACTTTGGTAAAAGAGCTCAATTCTGAGACCTCCCTCTTCTAGTAATAAAAGAGTTAGAGTCACCTAACTTTTGCACACTTTGTATCCCTCTCATAAGAATATTTCTGGGGGATGGAGTTCAGTGGTAGGGTAATTTGCCTAGCATGCTACTGACCTAGGATGGACCTGCGTTCGATCCCCGACATCCCCTATGGCCCCTTGAGCCTGCCAGGAGCTACTCCTGAACACAGAGCTAGGAGTAACCCCTGAGTACCACTGGGTGTGGATAAAAAAACAAACAAAACAAACATTTCTGGTAAATGCAAACTTGTCCGGGCCCTAATATTTGTGATCTCCTACAGACGACTAGATCATTATCTACAGGTGCCTTAGAATGATATGTCTTGAATTTATATTGCTTAAACCCCTTTCTAAAGCTAAGTTGTGGGGCCAGGTATGTTTTTCAATGGTACAGTAGTACATGACTCATGTTTCATAGCGACTACATAAATAAATATAAATAAAGAGCTAGTCTCCCTATTGGGGGATGCCAGAAAGTTCACATTGTCTTTTCCCACCACAGATTCCTTCCACTCATATACTGTCATATTGGGACTTTCCAGTATAGCTAACTTTGCTTTACTTTTTATAGATATGAATTATGATATTAGCATATTTATTTAATTCATTAATTTTTGTCTGTTCTCCTGCTAATTAAGGGTTTATAATATATGCACTCAAAACTATAGATCCAATTTATAGCATATGCAGTCATAAATTTCCAACAAGCGGTACTGTAGCTATCTCCACTATATTTTAACCCCTACAAGGTGATATATTTTTATTATCTATTAGTCAAACTATGTTTCACTTAACATTTCAACCATAAAATGTTTAGAACTGGATGCTTAAATTCCAAACACAGAGATTGCCTTGTTGGGTTTTTTTGGTGGTGGTTGTTTTGGGGCCAAATCTGGAGATGCTATAGGATTACTCCTGGCAGTGTTTAGGAGACCAGATGGGATGTCTGGGATTGAATCTGGGTCAGCTGTGTGCAAGGCAGGCTCCCTACCTGCTGCACTATCACTCACGCCTTGTTACACACTTGCTCATAGTTGGGTTTCAGTCATAAAATGTACACCTCCCGTCATCAGTGCAACTTTCCCACACCAGTGTCCCTCATTCACCTACCCTCTGCCTGTAATTGAGACAAGCATTCTATTTCTCTCTCTCTCTCTCTCTCTCTCTCTCTCTCTCTCTCTCATTGTCATGACAGTTGTTGATGTAGTTATTTCTCTAACTGCACTCAACAATCTAAGCTTCATATCATGGACTGGTCCTTTTGGCCCTCATTTCTATTGTCTCTGAATATTATTACCATACCTGTTTATCACTCTCCCTCTGACATATTTCACTCAGCATAATAGTTTCCATGTCATTCCATGTATATGCAAATTTCATGACTTCATTTTCCTGACAGCTGCATAGTATTCCATTGTGTTTATGTACCACTATTTCTTTTTTTTTTTTTTTTTTTTAATTTTTTGGGTTTTT
>PVKC010040059.1:0-12389 GCA_004027635.1 Crocidura indochinensis | reverse complement strand
ACACCCAGTGACGCTCAGGGGTTACTCCTGGCTATGCGCTCAGAAGTCGCCCCTGGCTGGCCTGGGCGACCATATGGGGCACGGGGGATCGAACCGTGGTCCGTAGCGCGGTAAGGCAGGCACCTTACCTTCAGCGCCACCGCCCGGCCCCCTAGTAAATTGAATTCTAATGGGAATACACTGTCTGGGTAAGTGATTCAAACCAAGTTGGTCACAAAATACCATGCTGAGAGCATTACACCAATTACTGGATTCTTGAAAATAATACTTTGGGTGGGTGGGGGCATTAGGCCACACTGGCAGTGCCCAGGAATTACTACTGTCTCTGTGCTTAGATAATTGATGGTAATTGGGGTTCATATGGGTTCTCGTAGTCAAACTGGGATTGACTGCATACAAGGCAAAAGTCTTGCTTAGTATTATTTATCTAGTCCAAGAATAATTTTGTATCTTCAGAACATGAAGTTTATTTTCCAACCTAAAGTTTAGTAGGGCTAATTTGTTTGTTCAAAGTCACCCAGCTGAACTGAGCTAAAACCTGCACATTAAGGTACTATATTTAAAATGCAGAGTCCTTCCTTCTCTTTCCCTGTATGCAGGCATGAGGTTGCTCTCCATATGCCTGGACTGCTCCCTAAGTTTCTGTTAATTGCTCTCAATTAGCCTCTGGCAAAGGAAGACTCTTGCCTGTGTTATACTGCAAAACCTCCCAAGTGAGATATTATATTTCTATGTTTAACAAGAAACATACAGCAAAATTCAGACCTGGACTTATGGTTCTGACATTTGGAGCATATTGCAAGATGAAGATGAGATGTAGAAGGAGATTACAGTTCAGGGGATCTCTGATTGCAAGTTCCTAGAGTAAAATATGGTTTTATTCACTGCTTAATATAGGAATGTTTTCCTGATTGAGATAATAGAGTCTGATCAGGTAACATTTGGAGATTTTGAAACATAGATGTCAAGATTAGTGTCTCTAAGGACTAGTCTGGCCAATGTCAAAGAAATAACTTGAGTTATCCTCTCTTTAGTTGATAAGTAGCCACCCCGAATCACTTTGTGAGTTTGTCCGGTTCAGCTAAAGAATGTCTCTGGACTCAGTATTTCAAACCAGCCTCTAAAGACAGAAATATTCAAGATGACCTTGCCATAGATAGATAGAACTGTCACGGATATAAAAAAAACCTTTTGCTTAAGGCCAATTGAACAGGATTAGTTAATATGGAATGGCATAATCTGGAATGGTGGAGGCCTCCATGATTGACAGGAAATGTTTGCATGACTTCCACCTTGAACCAGAAAGGGTGAGCACACAAACAATAACTCTTCCATCAAAAATTAACTCCAGGGTCTACCATACATTACCAGTTTAGTTGTCTATATAATTTTCAAGAGCTGATATTGCAAATATTAGACTCTAAATGACTTAGAACCACAGCAATATGATGTTTCATAGTTCTAGGGACCAGAAAAAAATGTATCAGCAGGCTCCACTGCAAGTATCTATTCCAGGTTTCTTCCTGATTTCTGGGGACTGAAGGATTTTATCTTTTCCTCATGTTTCTTCACTTTGCATTCCCTGTTTGTGCTCCCTTCCTTCTTCGCTCCTTTCCTTTCTTTTTTCCTTCCTTTTCCCTTCTTTCCTTTCATCCCTCCTTCTTTCCTTCTTTCCCTTTTCTTCTCCTTCCTTCTATCCTTTGTTTTCTCCTTTCTTCCCTCCTTTCTTTCCTTCTACCAACCTTCCTTTCCTCCTTTCCTCCTATTCTTCCTTCCCTTCTTCCTTTTCTTCCTTTCCTTTCTTCCCATCTTTCCTTTCTTCCTTTCTTTCCTTTCCTTTCCTTTCCTTTGTCCTTCCCTTTCTTTCCTTCTTTTTTCTTCCTTCCCTACCTTCTTACCCTTCTTTCCTTCCTTCCCTCTTTCCTCCAGTGCTCGGGATCCAAGGATGGATTCAATCCAGGATAGGTGGATACCAGGCAAGTGCTTTAACTTTTGTCCTCTGTCTCCAGCCCTCCACTTTGACTCCCTATGCATGTGCTTGTTCCTGGGATTGTCATCTGCCTGAGTAGTTCCCATTTTTGTCTCATGAAGATGAGACTTCTTCATGGGGTACCTCTCCCAGGAAACAGACCGCACCTTAGCTTCCTGGGTTCCCCATTGGGAACAGTGCCATCCCCAAGTAAGAGATACTTGAGAGAGACTTTTTCTTCTCCTGAACTCCAGTGTATTCAGCCATCTGCCAACCTTATAGAGGATACCTTCCCAGAACATCAGGAGATTTTTAGTTGAACTAATGCTACTGAATGCTACTGAACCTTCTATACACTTTTTCCTATGTATATATACCTGTGATTAATGTTTCAGTTATAAATGTGACAAACAACCATAATAATAAAAATAGAGGGGACCAGAATGATAGGATAGCAGGTAGGATAATAGCAGCAAGAACGTGCCTTGCACACCAATGACCTGACTTTGATCTTTGGCATCCCACAGGGTCCCCTGAAATAGCCAGGAGTAATTCATGAGTCCTGAGACAGGAGTAAGCCTGGAGTACTGCTGGGTGAAGCCCCAACCAAAAGCAAAACAAAAATAAAAATAGATCGGGGCCAAAAGAAATGGCAGTGTTTAGGGCACATGCTTAGCACAAGCTCAACATGGATTCAATTCCTCTGTTTCCTGACCACATTATCTCCTGGGCATCACCAGGCAAAGCACTGGAGACCCAGATCACCACCAGTGGCCTGGGTTTCTCCAGCACTGCTGGCCTCAACCAAAAGTACATCTTCCTGGCCATGCACAGTGCTATCTACTTGGTGGGTTGAGACTGACCGTTGGGTTCCTAGACCTCTTGAGCACTCTATGGGAGACATCCCCACCCCAAAATACATTTATAATAGTAGACTAAATTATAGTTAAGTGAACATGGTATTTTCTCTCTTTAATCATCCTTATTGTGTATAATATTTGCAGATGACAGTTGACCAGGGGTAATTAAAATCATAGAAAAGGGAGAACTAGTTCGGTGAGATGATGCCCATATTGATCAGTGGCTAAGCAAGAAATGAGTGAACAAATAAGAGAATGATTTTTGTGTCTTTGTGTCTCTTTTCTGGGCTGTATATTTGTCTTGGCCTCTTTCTTCTAAATCACATGTCTGGTCACCACTTTTTCTGCCCCACAAGTCCAGAGACCTCACTGCTCATGAAATTCTTTCCATTATGCTGACTCCTCAACTATGTTGTCCCAGTGGCCACATGAGGCTATCCACAGGCCAGCAAGGTTCCTGCTTCTCAGAGCGGCTTGCTCAGTTGTTTGTAGGAGGATGATTTTCAATGAAAAAGCTAAGCTTTCTCTATGGTTGTCACTGTTTTCTGTGAGTAAAGTTTCTTCCTCTCCCTGTTGTCTCAACCTTTCTGCATTGTACTTTTCTGCTACTATTGAAGAACCCAATGAGCAATATTTTTTTAGCTGCAAGTTTATACCGGAGGCTATGCTTGAAATATCCCAACTCTCATCTTGCTTCTATTTTTCTAACCAAAAGATGTTTCTTGAAAAACTCTTACCGTTTAATATATGGAGTTTCTTCTTTGTATTAACTGACAGAAAATTTAAAATAATTTTTATTTTTATAACTCTTCTGATATACCCCTTAGATGAAGTAAAACAGAAGCAACTCACAGTTTTAAAATAGGTCACCATTTTTAAGTAAATCACCATTCTAGCTCATGATATACTGTAGTATTAATTAGCAAAAACTTGGATCAATATGGAAATTTGAAATGAAGAATTTTAATTTTATTATTTATTTATTTATTTATTTTTTGCTCTCTTGGCCACACCTGGTAACACTCGGGGGTTATTCCTGGCTAGGCGCTTAGAAATCATTTCTGGCTTGGGGGACCATATGGGATGCCAGAGGATCGAACCACGATCCATCCTAGGTTAGCGTGCGCCACCACTCCAGCCCTGGATTTCAATTTTAATGTTTGAAGTTTGAATGTAACTATATTCCTGAACTTTATATTGCCTATTTGTGAAAGCCTTGAGAAAATTAGAATTGAATTACATTAGAAGTGATAACAATCTTAAACAGGCTATCTTGAAGATTCCAGTTATTCCGATGAAAACAATTGAGAAATTTGAATATGGACTATTTTGATTTAGGTGTTTGATTTTAGAAACTTTTTTTTTTTTGGTTTTTGGGCCACACCCGGTGATGCTCAGGGGTTACTCCTGGCTATTCGCTCAGAAGTCGCTCCTGGCAGGCACGGGGGACCATATGGGAAACCGGGGGATCAAACCGTGGTCTGTCCTAGGTTATCACAGGCAAGGCAGGCACCTTATCTCCAGCGTCAACACCGGCCCCTTGATTTTAGAAACTTTTGATTTAGATGTTCCTTTGCTTTCTCCATATGAAGACATAAATGAAGAAAACAGATGACTTGTTTCTTCACTCCATAGATTTCCCTAATTTCTATGGTGCATAATTATGGAGATAAATTCTTTTCAAAAACTTCAATGTCATCTAAAGGCTTTCCTACAACAAGAGATTTCATCTGGCTTGTTGGTTCCAAGCTTCATCTGTCATTTTCATTGCTGTCACTTCATTGACTATGGGACAAATGGTGCAGTACTCAACTAACTGGTCTTGCTTGAATTTTTAAAAGCCTCAACTTTAATCACCCAAAGATCCAAACAAGCACTGAAGCAACCAATAATACTTAACCACTGTGTATCGTGTTCTAAGGCCACTTACTCTTTTCTTGTTTTCTAGCCTATCTTTATAGGAGCATGCACTCACTGGATCTTCCTTGGCATTTAATTAAGAATGGCACACATGAGCCAGGGCGGTGGCTGCCTGCTCGTACAGTTTATAGCATGCAAGGACTTGCATCGATCTGATTGTTAAGCCATACTTCTGGAATCATCCAGCTGCTAATTAATGACCTAACTACATGTGTTCAGACAGATTCCGGTTTGGGTTGAAGAACCTTTGTTTACACTTGGCATATCACACATTTGCCTGGTTAGAGTTAAAAGGTGATTGGGCAAATTTAATTGGAATCGATCAGTGACCAAACCCTGGGCACCAATTGAACTCTACCATCTGGGAGTGAGGTGGGGAACTCTTGTGGCTTCACAGAAGCTGCTTCTCAGATCTGGGATTTTTATTCCCAGGTGCCCAGAGGTTTGTCCTCATTGAATTAAATGGAATTGACAGAAAACAGTTCTATGCGCCTGTAGAACCTGCTCCCCTGGGGATGCAGAGAAGGTCTCAGGGAAGCTGCCTCAGGCTCCTCAGGGAGCCTCACAATCTCTGCCAAGCCAGTCTGTCATGCCTAGAATTTCCCCTTTATCCAGCTCCCTGTAGGCCTATACTGGGCCTTCACACTTCCTGCTGTCTGGACTTTTCATCTCACTCCTTTCCAGTTTCGTGGGGCTCTGTGTATGTGCACTGCTTTTAATCCTTGTCACAGGCTTCAAAGTCCATAAAAGAGAATGAAAACAATCAGGCTTCTTGTTGCTATTTTCTGGTGCCATCTGCACTTGCACTCCTGCAAATGCCTCAGACGCGCTGCACTTGGAAAGCATGGTGAACACAGACCTGTTTGAGAAATGGGGAAGAAAGATAGAAGTAGATCACAGTTTATATTAACCTGGATGAAGGACCCGTGATTCTGGCCACAAGCCTCAGCCTACTGTACTTGTAAAGAGAAAGCCACGTGGGGTCTAGTGAGAATTAGGATGCACATATGGATCGGCTGACCCACAAGCTTCTTTTGTTCAGGGTGATGTATGTTGAGATTTTGTGTGGACACTGACTACTAAGTTCTAGATAGTGTCTGCCTAGCAGAGCATATACTGGCTGCTTCTCCATAGGATCCAGTATAGAATCTTACCTTCATCTTTATCTAATGTCTCAGTCAGATTACCTCATCTATTTTCACGTTTCAGAGGATTCCTAAAAGCTCCTTTTAGTTTTCAATATAGGGTCTCAAACTTACTTAGACATCTTCACATTTCCTACAAGATGTTCAAGATATGTGTTCTTGAATCTCATAATGCTTTTTCCATGAAGGAGAATGTGGGAAATGTTCCCTTTCCTGAAGGGCTGAGTGGCTTATGCAAATAGGAAAAAAGCATCTCTTTTACTGAACATCAAAAATGACACTCAGGGCTACAGGAGTTCAGAAAAAGAAGGAGTTTCACATGCAATGGACTGGAGGGGAAAAACTAGACAATATTGTTGCTGGAAGTGATGCAGCATGGGCTTAAGTCTTTTTAGAGCTTGGAAATGTAATTATGCCAAGAAGTGCATTCAGTAGAATTGATCAGAAGAAGTAGATCCCATATGGAGAGAGAGGAATGGCTTTTGCCTGGACATTGGGCTGCACTAGAAAGGAGAGGAGGAGAAGCCTGTCAGTCAGGCTCACTTTTGAGTATTATGCTGTAAGTGATGGGGATTCATTGACAATTTTAGAGCAGAGCCATGGCATTTTGAGAGCACTGCTTCTGAATGCTCAGATTGGCAGAATATCCGATAACCCAGAATAACTCAAAATATTATATTTGGTTTAGGGAGAGAAGAAAAGAATAAACTCCAGAGTTGAATAAAGGCAGTAGGGGTGGAGAATAAGGGACACCAGGGGGCCCAAGAGATAGTACAGAAGTTTGTGGCTGACGTGAATCTACTCCCTGAAATTCCATATGGCCCCGAGACTGCCAGGAGTGAGTTCTGAGCACCACAAGGAGTGGGGTGACCCCAAAACAAAACCATACAAGGGACACAAGTTAAAATTTTCAGGGAGGAGAGGTAGAGTGAGTGATGTACCCCAAAGCTTGTATGTGAAATATTGGGAACTATTCAAACAATAAGAAAAAGAGGACATGGGTAGTGGAGGGAATGCATTGGGCAGAGAGTTCTGAGAAATGCAGGAAGACACTGTGAACCCCTTGTCTCCTGCTTCTGGGTCCTGATACCCTTGTGAGGTTAGGTGGTCAAGCCTGTCTTTTAGTTAGAATCAGTCCCACCAGCATGTGTTCTGTGACCTAACTTGAACAGAAATGACATGAGGGGCCTCCTGGTATCTGGTGTCCATTGTACTCAGAGGCTGACCGAAAAACCTGGCTCCCTGGCTCTTAGCCTTGGGTTTTGACCCTGGAACCTGGTCTCCTTGCTTGGGTTTGCTTAATTCTCCCATTTCCACCATTTTTCTCAGCTATAGAAACTCTCTTGGCACAGAACCACCATCTTCCAGCTGGTGCTAGAGAGGAAACACAGAAGCTGAAAACTTAGGCATCCCCATAACTCCGGTATTCCCTCTGCTCCACCCCCCTCAGGCTTCTGGTCTTTGAATCCTTCCTAAGACTATTTTTGAGGTTGACTCAGCTCTTCTGTCTGTACTCAGTGTTCATTCATCCTCAGGATTAGACCCTGGCCCTCTCCCTTCTCCTGTCCGTTTATGTCCATCATTCATCTCACTAGTGATTTCCAGAAAATCGCAGGTTTCAAACAGGCCTAGAGTACTTGCCAATTGAACTGACTTTTCTGGTTTGCTTTAGGACCAGGGCTTACTTCTGGCTCTGTGCTCAGGGTTCACTCTTGGTGGGCTCAGGAATGCATATATAATGAGGAGGACTGAACCTGGATCATTTGCATATCAGGCAAGAACTCTCTGCACTATCTCTGGCTCTGAACTGACCTTTGATGAAAGCATCTTTCATCCTTCCTCCCAGACTTCAAGCATTCCTTTGGTTTCTCTCTGCTCCCTTTGTTTCTACCTAATTTGTCCTCTACCCATGGATTCCTGTGGGCCCATTGACCTTTCCTTAGCACTCGAGGTCTGTGAAGCACTGGGCCTGATGTTTTCTGCTTTTACTGCTGTTGACTCTTTCTTACTTTTGAATGTTGCCAGCCCCAATTCCATAGCAGCTTTCTTGGTGTTCATGATTTGGGAAATGAAGAAATGAACTCAAATTGGAAAGATCTGGGAGTGTCCAGAACCTCTGAGATTGATTTAATACAACACTGTCCATCCTTTTACTCTCCTAAAGATTTTGCATAATTGGAACCAACCTCAGACACTAAATAACTTTACACATGCTGCTTGAGTTTTTATACAATCTTGCCCCACAGTGATTTTCTCCAAGATTTATATTTCACTCTAACCTTACCTTTGCGTGGGCTAGAGCAGACAGCTATGGAAATCTCTAACAATTACTTTTATTTACAATGAAACTTTTGTACAGGGCTGTGTTTCACAAGTCTCAAATATGTTGTTCACTTGGGGACAGTGGGGAAGAGTATTGAGCCGAATTTGAATGGTAGGAAGTGAATATCCCAGCCCATGTTTCAGTATACCTAAATATAAAGTGCTAGAATGCTATAAATCCAAGTTATAAAAATTGGCACAAGAAGAGGTTATATTGCTGTTTATTGAGCATCTCCCATGTGTCATAAATCTTTCACGTCTCTGTCCTTACTCAGACTTTCTGAGTTTGTTTGCTGAATGGCCTCTGTCCTCACCTGTAGAACTGGGAGTGGGGCTGCCTTTTTTTCAGGCTTGAAAGAGGGTACTCTTTCTTCTTATAGGGTTTGGATGATGAAGACATGGTGGCAGCCCTCCAGTGATTCAGTTGTCAGAGGAGCACCTTCCTTTGCAGGTGCTAAAAAGTTAAAGGAGAGAGGAAGGAAGAGAGTCAGACTATTATGTCTCTCTGTCTCTGTCTCTCGCTCTCTCTCTCTCTCAAGTATCATTTGCAGTCGTAGGCTCATCTCATAACTTCCAGTTTCCATACTGGAGTCTGTCATAACTTTTTTCTTAGTGACTCCACTTCCTGGGTGAAACTATCTCTCCCCTTTGTTCCTTCAGTAGATTGTTGCTCTGGCTAATCTAAAATCACTTCATGTTCCCATCTTGTATGTGACTCCTACAAAATTCATTCATTTTTGTCTTTGTTCCTTTGTTTGGTTTGGGGGCCACACCCGGCTGTGCTAGGGATCATCCCTGGTGGTGCTTGGGGTCATAGGAAATGCCAGGGATCTAACTAGGGTGAGTTGTGTGCAAAGCAAGAAACTTAACCTTTGTACTAACTCTCTGTTCCCGATTTTATCAATATAAAGCCATATCTACTTGAGAAGATACTTAAGACTTTCACTTTGTTATTCATTCAGTAGCTTTAATTACAACTTGTATTTATAACTTTAGCACTGCCATCAATCCTCTGCATTAAATTCCTTTAGTTGAAAATCCTTGGAGCAGTTTTTATTTTTCTGTTCAATTAGTTGACTGATATAAGAGTAATAAACCTATTCATTTATTAATTTTGATTTGTTTTAGGCCAGGCCCAGAGATTATTGAAACTCAAGGTTCATCATTCCTGGTGGCATTCAGATTGATGTCAGGGATTGACCTCCCATATCTAAAACAAGCACTCTGGCCCACTGAGCCTATTGAGATGATCTATTCTCATTTTAATGATGACAAAGCAGGTT
Organism: Crocidura indochinensis; assembly: GCA_004027635.1. Classification (NCBI taxonomy): domain Eukaryota; kingdom Metazoa; phylum Chordata; class Mammalia; order Eulipotyphla; family Soricidae; genus Crocidura; species Crocidura indochinensis. Next base: position 2,890 of record PVKC010040059.1, on the reverse strand, counting down.
AAATCACAATGTCAGTTTTGATTGCTTCATTTTGGGTCATACCCAGACGTGCTCAGGATTTTACTCCTGCCTTAATATGCAGGGATCATTCTTGCTGGTGCTTGAACCTATATGGTATCAGATATCAAACCCTGGTCAGCATCTGTAAGGCAACCGCCCTATCTTCTATACTACAGCTCTGACCTCAACAATGTTGTTTTGTGGACAAGGGTTGGGCCACATCTGGCAGTGTTCAGGGTTGAAAACTTGTTCTATGCTCAGGGATCATTGACTCACTTCTGGAAGGGCTTGGAGAACCATATGGGATACCAGTGATGAATCTAGGATGACAGGAAGGCAAATGTCCTCCCCACTGTGCTATCACTCATGCAAATGCTCTCCCCACTGTGCTATCACTCAAAACCTCTGGACTCCACTGATTTCAAGATAAGAACTAGTAGAACACAAATTGAAACTCAGGCCTAAATTTAAATTCTGAGCCATGTGTACAAACTTCTAGACCAGCCTACAGTAGATTGACCATACAAATCAATTTTATTTCCTCCTGTGTAACCTCTATATTCTGGAAAAAGGAAAACTCATAATAGCGTTCTCCCATGTTCCCCCCTATTAAATGTTTCCAGGCCTGATTGTTATCAGAAAGAATTGTTTTAATTTCCACCAAATATCCTTGATGGGTTATCTGAAGTATTTAATGCTTCTCTAACTATAATGTAAATACTATGAATTGAGATGACTGGAAGTCAACACAATAACAAAACATGGTTTTCTTACAGTGAAAACTGCTAGGATATAACCTTAACTTTTCATGTAGTTGCAACACCTAATTTCTTTTTCTTTTTTCTTTTCTTTTTTTTTTTTTTTTGGTTTTTTGGGTCACACCCAGCAGTGCTCAGGGGTTACTCCTGGCTCCATGCTCAGAAATTGCTCCTGGCAAGTACGGGGGACCATATGGGGCACCGGGATTCGAACCGATGGCCTTTTGCATGAAAGGCAAACGCGTTACCTCCATGCTATCTCCCGGGCCTCTGCAACACCTAATTTCATTTAGCCACACATTCCACTTAACCAATGTTCCCATTGATGCAGATATGTAGTACAATAGCACAAAATGGATGTTAACTTTGGTTCAGCCAAGTTATCAAGCTTTGCCATTATTATGAGGATCCCTTAGTTGTTGTTTTATAGCTACACTCACCTTCCCCTTGTCCCCCAAATTCTTCCATTTGTTTCCCATTCTGTATGTTGACATTTACAAAATGCTACATAAATAAAATCATAAATGGGCTGCCTTTAGAGATGGAGTTTTTATACTCAATATAATTTTCAGAATATTTCCAGTTTGTTGCATGTTCACTATTTCTTTTACTTGCTGAGCAGTATTCCATAGTATAGATTCATTATGGTTTGTGTAAATGTTTTTTCACTGAAAGAAACTTGGTGGTTTCCAGGTTGGGGATAGTACAGATAAAGTTGCTAAATGTGTCTCGGAAGATATAGATTATAGATAAAGATTCAGGGGTCACACCTAGCAGTGGTCAGGGCTATTCCTAACTGTTCTCCAGGGTTACTCCTGGTGGTGCTTGAGGGACTATATGGGTTATCAGGGATTGAATCTGGTTTGGCCACATGTAAGGCAAGAGTCTTGACCTCTGTAACAATCTCTCCAGTCCTCTCTGTACATGCTATTCATGTGTCTATAGACATAAATTTATATTACTTTGTGATATATCCCCATCCATAAGATAACTATTTGGCTGTATACTTAGATTTTTTTTTTTAGGAAACTACTTGTTTGTTTTTGTACATGGCTATTTCATTTTACATTTGTACTAGTAGGGAATTAGCAATTCAGTTCCTCTGTGTCTTTGTCAACATTTGGCATTGTCGTAATTTTTTATTTTACCTATTCTGATCAATGTGTAGCATTATTTTTCTGTGGTTTGTTTGGAGACAGTAAGAGTATACTCCTAGGTGGTACCTAGGGGTTCTGAAGGTTATTCCTTCAGGTCAATTGGACTGTTGGTTCATGCCTGAGGAGGTGATGCTGTTTGGGCCTGCAGTGCTCAGAGAGATCCAAGGTTACAACTGGATAATCTCTAGAGATCATCTAGGAACGGGATTTATGTGACCCATATGCAAGACATAACCCCTTTGCATCTGACCCCTCTCACTATAGTTTTTTGCTTTATTTTTCTTATTATTTTTACTTATTTATTTTGTTTTGGGCCCATACCTGGTGATGTTTAGGGGATACTCCTGGCTATGCGCTCAGAAATCGCTCCTGGTTTGGGGACCATATGGGACACTGGAGGATTGAACAGTGGTCTGTCCTAGGTTAGCGCATGCAAGGCAGACATCCTACCACTTGAGCCACCACTCCAGCCTGCTTTCTTTTTTTTTTTTTTTAATTTGGGTTTTAGACTATAGCAGAACTGCTCAGAGCTTACCATATTGTGCTTTGGCAACTATATCTGGTGCTAGGTGCTAGACATGGTGGATTGCAAATAAACATATTAGCTCTTGTGCTATATTACCAATCATTCACTGGAAAAGTTAGTTTTCTTAGTAACTAAGAACACTAAATGTCTTAATGTATTTAAATATTAATGATCTGTATTAGTACATTATTAGATATAATGTCCCTGTTTATATTCTTTTTTTTTTTTTTTGGTTTTTGGGTCCCACCCGGCAGTGCTCAGGGGTTACTCCTGGCTCCATGCTCAGAAATTGCTCCTGGCAGGCACGGGGGACCATATGGGGCACCAGGATTCGAACTGATGACCTTTTGCATGAAAGGCAAACGCCTTACCTCCATGCTATCTCCCGGGCCCCCCCTGTTTATATTCTAAATTGATTATTAGCTCTTCTGCTGCTGAGTTTTCAGGAT
>PVKC010040058.1:0-12411 GCA_004027635.1 Crocidura indochinensis | reverse complement strand
TCCTCATTCACTGTTCATAGAAAGATTGTTTTAATCTCTATAGAAAACAGTCTAAGGATTTACTGAAAAACAAAGAATAGTTTTTGACCTGCAAGAATATGAAAGCATTCATTTAAAATGCATGCTCACCTGTTCATTGAAGTACTTTGTGCAATAAGCAGGATAAAGAAATAACTCAAAAGTTCAAAAAAGAATGAATCAAGAGGCTGAAACACATGTGCAAGTGCACACATTGGTGCATGTACACACAGAGACAAGAATGCTACACAGCTATAGGAAAGGCAATTTCATGCTCTTCACTGTGATTTGAGGTGGCACTGGATGGCATCATGTTACACAAAATCACTCAGAGAGAAGCCTTGATAATTTGACTTATCTGTAATAATATAGGAAAACACTACTTAAGGGACCAATAGTAAGGATAAACTCTTGGCTCTGAATAAGAAAATTGAAATCAGCAAATGGGCATTAGGGGTGTTTCATGGGTGTAACAAAGAGATAAATTAGAAGTACTATAAGAACATAAGGGTATTGGGAATTTGGTAGTGACCACAAACTCTTACATGATTGTAAACATGTTATCTTAAGTAGAACAATACATTTTAAATTAAAAAATAATCTAGGGGCAGGCAAATGGCACAGTATGTTGTTTGCATTGCACACAGGTGACCCAGGTTTAGTCCCTGGCATTCCATATGGTCCCCAAGCCTGTCAGGAGTAATTTCTGAAAGCAGAGCCAGTAGTAACCACTGTTCACCACAGGGTGTGGCCCCACAACTCCCAAATAAATTCAACATTTTAAATTGTATGCTATGTTAATTATATGACAATAAAATAAGTAATTAACACTAGAATGGAAGGAATGAATAGGAAATTAAAATTTGTTACTGATATTAAAGATATAAGGCACTATATGGGAGATTTACCCCTAATTTTATAAGAAATAAATAAACTGGAGACATTCATTCTTAAATAGTAGTAGATATATATTGTACACTAAACAAGTGTTATATTGCTGGTTTAGATTCAATTATTTTATTTTGATTACCACAACAGTCAATATACTTTTTAATAATTATTATATTCACAGTTTGACAATATTCACAAAACTAATATGATTATGCCTAATTTACTGGTCATAAAATGCGATACAGAGCAATTAAGTTACTTGTCTATCATCACATATCTCAGTCATTCATTATTTGAATCAAGGCATTTGCTGCCCAGAATCTGCACTGTTAGTCATTATACACTTCAACCAGTATTGAATACAAAATTCCGTATAAAACAATATCTGTCGAACCTCTAAAATAAATATGAGATTTCATAATTCTAGATACCTATCTGGAATAAAGGTACTTTAAAGACTCAGATCATTTGACACCTTTTAAAGGAAACTCAAAGTTTCCTTTGTCAAATGCTCTGAGAGGCAGTGTGACCCACAGGAGACAATTCTGATTCAGGCACACTTGAGTACAGATATGAGTATTGTGAGTTTAAATCTAGCTGCATTATTTTAAGAAGGGCATTTAGTTTCACTGATAAAACACATCTCGACATGTTCTTCAATAAATGAAGAACAGTCATTAAAACAATGACGAGTAGGCCTAGAGAGATTGACTTGCGACCTCCTAGAATTTTACTATTTTCAGAATTTAAAAACATCTGATTAATGCTTTGCCAGTATTATTGCTATTATTATTGATCAGTAGAATAATGTGTTATATTGTTGGTATTAGCAAAAAAGTCATAAACTGAGAATTCATGTGACTAGATTGTGTAGGATAATCTGATGGGTACAAAGCATTGTGATATCCAGCTTCAACCTGAAGATTTATGTACTTAACATAGATAATTCATAGTCTTCTATAGGAAAGTACCAAGATATAAGTAGCAATTTAAGTCAAAGAGATACTATAAATGTAATTCTATTTCACATCAACTGTAAGTAATATATCTCTTTTGCATAACATATATATGGCATAATCTAAAACTAAAGCAACTTTGAAAGTTCTAAAGAAAGATTTTCAAGATCCAAGTATTTTATTTGTCTAAAAGAAGGTTAGATATTCCGTATTTTCTATTCACAGATGCAAAAAGCAATCATTTTAGAAAATGAATACTTTGTTAAATTTATAGCTTGTGTGCTCTCATTCAGTCTAATCTATGCTGGCTCAGTTTAACTACAGCACTGTCAGTGCCTGTCTTGCTAAGAACACCCAGCAAATTTCACAATACTGAAAACTGTAATAATGCATTACATATATTTTCCAAACATTATAGTATAACTGCAAATTTTATAGGAAGTAACAAAGAGGAAATTTAAAAGGCAGAATATACAATAAAGATTATTTTCCATTAACAGCCAGGCACCTGACCATTTGACGTGGATACTGATTTCCTTACATGCAGATTAATGACAGTGTTTACCCACTGATATTGACAAGGGCATAATACATCATGACAAATGATTAAAGAGGCTGCAACCGAGTTTATTTCTTGGTAGTGTCAACTGCCCTTCTCTTGGCAAGGAGTGAAAAGCTTACATCAGCTGTAATTTTCAGTAACACCCTTCTGTGGGGTCCTTGTACAACTTTATAAAACAAGTGTGATAAATTGATTATGCTAACAAGTATAAGCTGCAGTGGTGAGTGGTTTACTGGATACTGCATCTCGTTTCTAAATCAGAATGATGACAATGTTATACATTAAAATCAATGGCTCTTTGATATTCCTATAAAGCCCAAAGGTTTGTGATAAGGAGTTAAAGATAATCAATTCTGTCTTGTAATACTTGCTTAAGCAAGACTGTTGAATTAAATTACAACTCTACAAGAAAACACATAACGAACTGAGGAGTCTTAGCTGTTAGGTGAGAAAGAATAATGACAGCTTTAAGCACAATGCCTCTGAAGAAGAAAGAACATTCTTTTAAATATTTTGTTGAGGGGACATTCATTTACAAGAGCACTGTATTACCACACCACCTTGATCTCCAAAAAGTCATTAACCATAACCACCATCCATTAGACTCTGCAACCTACTCTATACTCTCAATTTCCTAGTTATGGTCTAAGGAGTTGTTTTTTCAGCAAATACTATAGATATCTTTGCTTTGTTTTTCTCTATATCACATAAAACACGACCATTCAATAGGTGTCTTTTTTGTTCCTATTTATTTAACTTAGCATTCCCTCTCTTGTCATGTCCTTGGTGTAGCAGATGGCAGGAGTCCACCTTTCCTTCAAGTTGAATAGCATTTCATTGTGTTTGTATACTACAGCTGCCTTATCCATTCATCAGTCTATGAATACGTGAATTATTTCCAGATCCCGGGCTATTGTAAACAGTACAGTAATGAATATATGTGTTTATAACTCTGAATGTGTGAACACATCTCTTTAAATGTGTGACATATATCTTGACATAGTATTTATGTATTCTTGAAATAGAGAACTAGTTGCAAAATTGATAGATCATATGGTATGCCTTTATTTCATTTTTTAGAAATATTATTACTCTAGAGTAATATAGAGTTTCATCCTGTTTATATTACCATCATCAGCGACTGGGTTTCTTTTTCTCTATTTTTATGCCAACACTTATTAAGTTTTATCTCTTTAATATAAGCTATTTTCTCTGGTGTGAGATATTTGTATGAGATATTTTTAAATTTTATTTCTATGAAAATTAGATATAAATGGCATGCTCAGGGAATGTGATGCAATGCCAAGAATCAAACTTGAGTCAACCATATCTAAGGCAAGCATATTAATTCCTATAATATTTCTCCTCAAAATGAGCATTCTCATGTGCTATAGGCCATCTATCTGTGTTCTTGAATATGTGTCCATTTATTTTATTCTCCAATGATGATGAAAAAGTTTGTGTTTGTTGTTGAGTTTTGAGAGTCCTTTATAAACATATGGATATCACATATAATTTTGGCTATTGACCCATTTTTATACGTGTTTTGCAAATATTTTCTCTTATTCAGTAGGATGTATTTTGTAAACGATGAATGTATTTTAGTGCACACGTTTTTTAGTTTGTTTTGATACTATTTTGTCTATTTTGCATAATTTTGCTTGTCAACTGCATTTAGACCATAAAGATTACACTGAAGCTAATAATAAGAATTTTCTTATGTTTCCTTTTATATATTTGTGTTTAATATCTAAATATTATCAAAACTTTAGATTTCAATTTTGATTATTATGTGGAAGTGGCTCAATTTATTCTTTTGCATATAGTGTTGAATATATATTCTTCATTGTATGATAATGGCTCCTTTGTTTTTATGTCTGTATATACATGTATATACATATCCTATAGCTAGAACAATTTTTAAACGTTATGAAGGAAGTTGGATGAACATTTAAGGTAATGTTGGTGGGGGCACACTGGCACTGGAGTGGGGTTAGAGTTAGAATATCATTTATCTAAAACTCTATTATTAACTATATGACAGATTTAATATTACTGCAATAAACTTGAACTCCAAAATTATTTATATTTGGAATATTTGGTACTACAACAGTTAATAGAAGTTCTATTTTCTCAGTGCTGACCTTTTAATCTTTTTTCACTCAATTTATTTCTGTATTATAAATAAATTTCTGGTGCATTTAATAATGCGTGTTAAAAATATTGTCAAAATACTAATGTACCAGATATAAAAGAGTATCTGAGACATATAAAATTTAAGTACAATGATGCTGGAAAATATTTGGACAAAGTGAATCAAAGTATACAGGACTAAGTAAGAGGAAGAAACAAAGAAAGAATGTGAACTACAAGACTAATTAAAGTCAGTTCTTTGAAATTGGGGAGTTGTGTGCTGAACTGTATAGTGAAACATGTGCAGAGGGCAAAAGTTAGAGCTTATATCCAAATACACAAATCGATCTTCAGACATACAAATATAATTAGTACAAAAATCAAATTAGAGGTGCCAATAGATTACAATGAATAAATCAGGAGATCATAAATGTTACAACAGCACCGTGAGAGAAAAGTAGAATGCCTGTCTCGAATACAGGTGGGGGTGTTGAGGGAGATGGGGGCATTGATGATGGGAATGTTACACTGGTGAAGGGGGCATTCTTTCTATGATTGAAACCCAACTACAATCATATTTGTAATCAATGTGCTTAAATAAAAATATTATATAAAAAAGCTAACAAAAATATAGGAACTTTCAGTAAAAAAAGAAAGAAAAAATCACAGTGAGAATGGTTCATATCAAAATAATGAGAAGTCTGTTGGCAGAGATGTAGTGAGAAATCATCTCTCACCCCATGCTGGTGGGAATGTTGCCTGGCCCAACCTCTATGGAAAAATATTATGGGGGGTTCTCACTAACAGCAAAACTGAGCTGCCATATGACCCAGAAATCCCTTTTGGGTATCTATCCCCAGGACAAAAAAAAAATCATCCAACCAGATGTATGCATACCACTATTTATCGCAGCACTCAGTACAATAGCCAAGACTTGGAATCAACCTAGAAGTCCAAAAATAGACGACTAGATCCTGTAGATCTGTTACATAAACACAATGGAATACTACCTAGCAGTAAGGAATGTGTAATCATGCGATTTATAGCAACATGGGCAGAAAACAAGATATTATGTTAAAGGAAAAAAGCCAGGGGTCGGAGATATAGCATGGAGGTAAGGCATTTGCCTTGCATGCACAAGGATGGTGGTTCAAATCCTGGCATTCCATATGGACCCCTGAGCCTGTCAGGAGAGATTACTGAGCGTAGAGCCAGGAGGAATCCCTGAGTGCTGCTGGGTGTGACCCCAAAAAACAAAATAAATAAATACATACATAAATAAATAAAAAAGTATGCCAGAATAAGAAGGATAAATAGAGAATGATATCACTTAATAGCAGGTATTTAGAATAATTGCATGATGAATGGTCTAAATGGGAGTTGTCTCACACACTCTTGGCACCAGAGTATGGCGAGTATAAGGAAAGAAATTGAGTGCAAGATATGAAACAGATATGAAAGAATGGGAGTCAGGGCCAAGTGGTCTCAGGTGCATTGGTACTATTTCAAAAGTACAGAATTAAATATCTAAGCCAAAGGCAACAACAGTGGAGTCAAGAGACCCAAATGTTAACAATCTATATTTTAAAATGGCTCTGTTATAAGGGAAGGCTGGGAGCATGGGGTGGTATGAGATACACTTGGGGAATATTTGTGGAGGGAGGTAGACACTGGTGGTGGGATTGACTTTGATTCATTGCATGTCTGAAAACCAACTATAATGGATTTTGTAAAAGCTCAGTGGTTTCAATAAAATAATTCTTTTAAAAATTAGTTCAAGAAACAGATAGAGATGATTATTCATCTCTACTTTCACCTGAAGGTAGAATAAAAGTTGGACAATTGGTATTAGATTATTAATAAAGAGAGCACTATATTTCAATAGCAAATTTAATATACAATTGGGGCAAATAGGTAAGGAATGGGACTGTCAAGTGAATATATAAAAATATTTAATTGGAACAGATGGAGCTAAAATTTTTCAAGTTCATATCTTGAATAAAGGAGAGAAGTGTAAAACATGAGTGGTTCAAATAAAGCTAGGTATAGTTGTTGCATAAAACAAAGGAAAATTCATCATTTGCATAAGAAATAACCAATGACAGTTACAGAATATCAATAATTATTTAAATAACTAAAATAATTTACTTATTATAATTCCTGAAAATTATATGCACAGTAAAAACAGAATATAATCTTTCTCTATCATTATAGAGAAAAAGAGTGGTTCCAGAGGGATTATATATGAAAGAGCAAAGTAAAAAGGTAAAAACCAATATATAAGGACAACAGATATTCATATAGAGTGTATTTAAACAAAATATATTAAAATTAGTGATATAATTGTATAGAGATTTTATAATAAATTGTTGTCGTGTTCAATTCTTTGACCCAAATAAGAGCTATATGAAGACTAAGGAAGTGGATGAATAAGACTGACAACTGTAAAATTGGTAGCAATGAAATGCCTTCACCTTGTGACATATTTCTCACAGATTTGACACCATTCAAAGTACTGGTTTTTATAAGTAAATTCTATCCTGAAATATTATAAGTGAATTTATCCTTCAATTACAGGTAAAGGGTGTACAAAGAGGATGGAATTTTGAAGACACAGCCTCCTTATCATCCCCCAAATTGTAGAAATTAAGAAATAGAATGATTAAAGACTATGTAGAATAATGCGGGGTTATAGAGAATAAAATATTGGTTTTATATAATCCATATTTAGGAGAATAACCTCAACATTATTATTTATTATTTAGGAAAATGGCTTGATATTAGAAAAGTAGTATTCAGCCTTTCTTTTCCTTTCCTGAGCCCTTCTATATTCTCTTTTATTATCCCTCTTTCTTTAAAGTTAGTCCATTTCCATTGTCTTTAGTTTCCTCCTCTTCAATTTCATGAATTATTCCTGAAGTTCAACTCTCTTAAGTCAGTTGAATCATAAAATCTCAAATTCAGTGGTAACCACTTATATACTTTGTGGCTCTATAAATCTTAGGCAAATGTGGTATTTTGTGGCTAAATCACTTTGTTTTAATGTTTATTACATATAGAGCTCAAACTTTCAGCTTGTATGAACTTATTTTAATGATCTCTGAAAATAAGATTTTCCTCTGATGTACAGTAAATAGTTTTATATAAATCACAAACCTGGCCAGATAACTTCATTTTTAAAATCCTTGAGGTTAGCACTCAGACATCGATGAAAATAAATCTCAGGCTCTTTACCTTGCTTTTAAAGACACACCACCACCTAATCCTTGCCTATTTCACATGAATTTTCATAAACTATAAAGCCTTATGCTTTAAAATTTACCAGCAATGAAAAAAAAACTTTTTTTTTCAAATGAAAAAACAACAACAATGTCTGAATGTGGAGATCACACCTTGCTGCACTCAGTTTTAACTCATGGTTTTGTTCTTAGAGATCCTGGTGGAGCTTTGGCACCATATTTATGTCTACACCATTGGCACCATATTGGGTTCTGGGGATTGAGGATAGGTAAGCAGCATGAAAGGAAAGTACATTGTCTACTGTATTATCAGACCCATAAAATTAACTTTTAATTAAGAAATATTTAAAGTTAAATAATAATAAAAGCTCAAACAAAAGTTCCCACCTTTTCCATTACTTTGGGGTGGCATTTCAGTGACAATAGCAACTAATGTCTTCTTTTTTTTCTTTGGGTTTCATTGGAGAAATTCTGACCCCAACCTTACCACCTCAAAGCATTAAGCTTAGAATATACTCAGATCTACTTCCCAAGATAAGCTTTTTTATAAAGATCTTAATGTTTTTAATTTTTTAATTGAAGGCAAATTTGAGAGGTTTACAGTAAAATTAAATGTGATATTTTACAGGATGAATATTCCAATATCATATTGACCTTTTTGTTGGGGGGGCACACCCATTTGATCCTCAGCTTTTACTCATGGCTAAGCACTCAGCAATTGCCCCTGGCTTGGGGGGACCATATGACACTGGGGGATCGAACCACAGTCCTTCCTTGGCTAGCGCTTGCACGGCAGACACCTTACCTCTAGTGCCACCTCGCCGGCCCCTCATATTGACCTTTGAAATAATTTTTATTTAAAAAAACATTATCTCAATTGTACAATTATATGACAACAACCACTTAATTATTTTAGAAGTATAGTTTACCAATGTTTAATCCAAGAAAGTTAAAAATTTCACTTAGGTAGACTCAACCTCAACATTATTAGCTATAATTTAGAATCAAAAAAAGCTTTGTATTAAGGGTTCAAAATTCATAAGGCCTGTGAACAGGTCAGGCAGACTTTAATACACTACATCTGCTTCTATGGCTGCTCCTTTTTTAAGTTAAAATATCATTCAAAAAGTGTTTTCCCTATTCCCATAGGACTTTCTAGACTATTTATAAAATTCATAAGGAGAAAGATTACTTATTCATGAAAGCAAGTTTTCTTTGGTCATTCTAGATTTGATTGGCATTAGCAGCAACTACCTCTGACACCAAGGATTTAAATATTTATTATAGCATAATCATGACATTTAAATATCTGAGCATTAGAACTTGCAAAGTGCTTCTCATTTTGGAATAAATGCAGTCTATTTTATATATATGACCTAACAAAATGAAGTATTAACTTTCTGCTAATTTTACTGTTTGGTGTACAACAATATATAATGTTTAACACTATTTTAAAATATGCTACTAAAGATTGCTCAGCAATTTAAATACTATTATTTAAAAATTAATAAATAAGAAATGACTTATTACACAATAACTGCATGCATTTGCCTTTCTTTGAATGAATAAAGTCTCCCTGTAATTATATGCATAAATTAAAATTTTATGTCTACATCATTGCATATACAATCAAGGGTAATTTGATCATTTGGGGGAGAATGTTTCTCTAAATTACTGCCCTCTCCATAAAGTTGCATTATAATTTTTTGGTTGAGATGATTATGCAAACCAAAAATTATAAACACTTTTATGCATTAAGCTTCTTGGAAAATCTTTACTCAATACACTCAACTGAAATAATATAAAATAATACTTTTTCTGAAAATTTCTACACACTGTAGGAAATTCTATAACAATAAACATAAGGTAGAATGTAGATGTTAAAGTTTAGATTTTAGATTTAGATTTGGGAGAAAACTCAAATGTAATGGATTAGGAAAAAAAGCAGAAACTAATTAGGGAAGATATCAAAACCACAATGAGATTTTGCATCATATCTTTGAGAGTGTCTCATATTTTAAAAAGTGGATATAACCAAGGATATAGCATGGAGGTAGGGCATTTGCCTTTCATGCAAAAGGTCATCGGTTCGAATCCCGGTGCCCCATATGGTTCCCCGTGCCTGCCAGGAGCAATTTCTGAGCATGGAGCCAGGAGTAATCCCTGAGCACTGCCGGGTGTGACCCCCCCCAAAAAAGAACAAAAAAAAGTGGATATAATAATAAGTATTGGTGAGAATGCAGAGCAAAAGCAACTCTGATATTCTGTTCATGGCAATAAAAACTGCAGCATTTATGGGAATTGTTATAGATGATGATAATAATCATAATAATAATAATAATAATAATTATTATTATTATTTACTTTTTGGACCACACCCTACGATGCTCAGAGGTTACTCCTGGCTATGTAATCAGAAATCGCTCCTGGCTCTGGGGATCATATGGGATGTCAGGGATCAAACCAAGGTTCAACCGGGATCACTTGCATGCAAGATAAATGCTCTACCACTGTGTTGTTGCTCCGGACACTGGATGATTATTTTTTAAAAAATAAAATGCAAACAACAAATGATTAAACAGAAAATCTTCTAGATATTTATTCAAAGGATAAGATATCACTAATTTAAAAGAATGCTTTATTCATAAGAAGCTAATATATATATGTATATATGATAGGAATGACCGTGAATACTCATCAAGAAATGACTGAATAAAGCAGTTACAGTACATAAGCTAAATGAAATATTATGGCACTTAAAAACATGAAGATCTGCCCTCTGAGAACCAAATAAATGGAACAAGTTGAATTTGCTGTGACTCTGAGAGAAATAAAGAATCTAAACAAAACCACTGAATGCTTTCACTTCCATGTGAACTATGAATAACTAAAGTAAGCAAAAATGACAAAAACAATATACCTCCTAGATTTAATGGTAGATAAACGGAATGGGCTGATAGTTCCTTTTGTTCTCATTTGTTTGGGGGCCACACCCTATGGTGCTCAGAACTTATTTCTGGCTCTTCTCTTAGGAATCACTCCTGGCAGGGATTGGTGACTATATGTGTAAGGATCAAACCAGGGTTGACTGCTTGGAGTGCAAGAGTCCCAACTGCTATACTATCGTTCTGGCCCTAATAGGCCCTTCACAGTGTTTTGGTATAACACTTATATTATGGTAGTAGGAATGTGGAGTCGTATAAGCATAAAGAGATTTAAATAGGGAGCCGGGAGGTGGCGCAGGAGGTAAGGTGCCTGCTGCCTTGCCTAGGACGGACCACGGTTCCATCCCCCGGTTCCCATATGGTCCCCCGTGCCTGCCAGGAGCGACTTCTGAGCATGTTGCCAGGAGTAACCCCTGAGCGTCACTGGGTGTGGCCCAAAAATAAAAAAAAAGAGATTTAAATAAAGTCACAACCCTAAAATTCAATAGTATTTTAAAAACATATAGATGTAAATATATTTTGAAAAATGAAATGAACTTTTATGAAGCAAAATTTACCCTAGCAACATAAATCTACTTGTGAAGTTGGGAATCACTCTTGGCTTTGTTTTGGGAATGAACCGAGCAGTGTTCAGGGATTACTCCAGGCTCTGTAATCAGGGCTCTCTTTTGGTGGTGGTGAAGGGACCACATGTGCTGTCTAGGAGCAAGCCCAAGTTAACTGCGTGCAAGGCAAGAATATTGTTTACTGTATTATATCTAATTTTTGCAATATACTCTTGATTAAAACAACATCAATAGCAAATTAAAGAACATTTCTATGAAATGTTTTTCACATAGCAAATGTCAGAGCTATCAGATGGAGCAATTATTGAGTCATGTTTTAGAAGTTCATTTTTAAGTGATAACTTTTAAATATGAAATATGTGAAATAATGACAGCAGAATTACAAAATCAGAAGATAAATCATCTCAGACTATGTGATAAGTATGGTAGCTACCAGAGGACAAGGTAAAGGAGAGTGAGAGGAACAGGGTCAATTTGATACTGTAAATGACACTAAAGTTTTGGTGATTGAACATTAAGGCTTTTATAGAGTGGTAAGAAATTATACCCTTGAAATTTCTGTTGTAATGTAAACTAATGATAAATCAAAACAACTTTTTTTTTTGGTTTTTGGGTCACACCTGGCAGTGCTCAGGGGTTACTCCTGGCTCCATGCTCAGAAATTGCTTCTGGCAGGCACGGGGGACCATATGGGGCACCGGGATTCGAACTGACAACCTTTTGTATGAAAGGCAAACGCCTTACCTCCATGCTATCTCCCGGGCCCCAAAACAACTTTCTTTTTAAGAACACAAGCAACAAAACTTCCAAAACATGGGGCCGGAGCTGTGGCACAAGAGGTAAGATGTCTGCCTTGTCCACATTATCCTAGGACTGACCCGGGTTGATCCCCCGGCATTCCATATGGTCCCCGGAGCCAGGAAAGATTTCTTTTTTTTTGGGGGGGGGTCACACCCGGCAGTTCTCAGGGGTTACTCCTGGCTCCATGCTCAGAAATTGCTCCTGGCAGGCACGGGGGACCATAGGGGGAACCAGGGGATCGAACCACGGTCCGTCCTAGGTTAGCACAGGCACCTTATCTCCAGCACGGCACCGCCCGGA
>PVKC010040057.1:0-12367 GCA_004027635.1 Crocidura indochinensis | reverse complement strand
ACATTGTCTCAATGAAGAAATACAGATGCCAAAAAAGTATATGAAAAAGTGTTTCACATCATTAATCCACATCATTAATCATCAGAGATTATCAAAACAAGAATGAGATCTCATAACACACTAAAGCAAAAGAACAGCCAGTGCTGGTACAGATGCATGGAGAAAAGGACTCTCATTCACTGCTGGTAGTAATGTAGATTGATCCAGCCTTTTCGAAAAACAATATGAATATTCCTCAAAAAACTAGAAATTGAACTCCCATATGACTCAACATTAACATCTTAAATATATATCCTAGGTGTCCTCTGCAGTCCTATGCTCCTTGGAGCATTATTCACAATAGTTTAAAATCTGGGAACAACAAAAGTACCTGAGAACAGATGAGTGAATAAACATTGATACATCTACACAATGGAATAATATAAAGCTGTTAGTAAAAATGAAGTAATGAGGGGCCAGAATGGTGCCACAAGTGGAAGGAGCATTTGCCTTGCACGTGCTAACCTAGGACAAACTACAATTCAATCTTCCAGCGTCCTTCCAAGCAAGGAATGATTTCTGAGCCCATAGCCAGGAATAACTCTTGAGAGTCACAGGGTGTGCCCTAAAACAAACAAAAAACGAAGTCATGAAATTTGCTTATACATGGATGGGTATAGAGAGTATCATGCTGAATGAAATGAGTCAGAGTGGGAGATATAGACATGCATTCATTGCATTCATTTGTGGAATATAAAAGAACAATTAGTATGGTAATAATATACAGAATAATAGAGACAAAAGCCAAGAGTACCAGTTCCACAAATAGCAAGGGTGTACAGGTAGGGCAGAAAAGAGACCACTATGACAATAGTAGTTGGAAATAAACAATCTGGACAAGAACTGGGTGCTGAAACAGATTAAGTGATATGCATAACGGCCTTCAGAAAAACAATCTTGCAAACCTCAGTCTCTGAGAGGAGAGAGAAAGAGAGAGAGAGAGAGAGAGAGAGAGAGAGAGAGAGAGAGAGAGAGAGAGAGAGAGAGAGAGAGGAAATGTCTGCCATCGAATCAGAAAGAGTAAAGGGAGGGGTTGAAAGTGAGAGGGAAACTTAGGGACATTGGTGGCAGCAAATGTGCATTGTTAAAGGGTGCTGTACGGGGCTGGAGAGATAGCATGGAGGAAAAGACGTTTGCCTTTCGTGTAGAAGGTCACTGGTTCGAATCCCAAGCCTGCCAGGAGCGATTTCTGAGGATGAAGCCAGGTATAACCCCTGAGCGCTGCCGGGTGTGATCCAAAAACCGAAAAAAAAAGAAAAAAAAAGAAAAAGGCGCTGTACACTATGTGACTGAAACTCAATTATGAACAATTTTTGTAGTGGGTTAAAAAAAACTATATTATGACTAACCTTGTAAATTCTGTTGTTTAAATTAATCTTTAATGACAAAAAATTTATGATAATATATTGCCTAATTCATAAAACAGAATTCTTACAAGGAAAATACAAAGAAGTTACATAACAAATGGTAGTTATCAGAGAGCCAAAATCAAGTGCAGCTCTCCAAGACCACGGACACTTTAGAAATTAAGCAAAATTAACCCTGGGGAGTTAAATTTGATTAATTGCCAACAAGGGTCATTTGCTTCTATTCTACTTCATTCCCTAGCTATTTCCATATACTAATGGGAGAGACTGCTTGCAAAATCTGTTTCTTGACACATACCAATTTCAGGTTACTTCTTCCTTATTATGCACTAAATTGTTCCATCAATAACAAATTTTCTTCCCTTTTGTTATATTTTTTCCGATAGTTATTTCATATCTGAACTCTTAACATGGTATTTTGTAGAAAAGTGTTTTGAATCTGTCTGAGTATACTTTATTTTTCTAAAAAGTCATAACATTGTTAAATATAAAGATATTCCTTTATATAAACCAGAGAAGCTTATCTTAACATTTGTGGCTTAGTGTAGAAAACTTTTTAACAGACTGTGAATATGATCCTTCTGATTACACAGTTTTCCTTTATATTTTACCTACCTAAAAACTTACAAATGACATCTTTCTTCTTTCTTCAATTTAGCCTAGAATAGCACTAGCCTTGCCAATTCTCTTATTTATGATTTTGAGAGCTATTTCCTTAAAACAGTGTTTCTCAACAAAAGGATGGGTTCTACAGATTCATGAGCAAGGTATTTACTACCAAGTAGCCAGAATAATTTTTTCAGGTTTCATGTGCCATCCCCATCTCTTATAATTCTGACTTTACATGAAGAGTGTGTGTATATATATGTAAAAACTTTTGCATATTTATTTTAATATATATCTTTAACATCCAGTCTTAATTTTCCCATTGTGTGATTCACAAGCACTGTGTTAGATCATTTTACTTATCTACTCAAAGACCTTTAAACAATGAGCTAAAACACCTTCATTAAACAAAGTTTTAAGGAAAAAAGAAATGAGCCATTTATGAGTACTTTAACACCAACTACTTTTCATAAAAATAGGGCTGAGGTAGTGGGGGGGGGGCAGTATCAATGAATGACTTCTGTGAAATTTCATTCCCTCAAGTAGGACTTAGAGAATTATACAGGATTCAGTGAGTCTAACAAATTAATGATAAGTTGTCCCCAGGAACATTGGAGTGGGAGATAGTTCCCAAAATGGTCTTATTTTGCAATGTGTTGTAATGGCACTAGGCACTCAGAATTTTCTCTGACTGGCAACCAGGGCATGGTTTGCTCAGAAATTCGCTTTCAGAGCAGAAGTTTCCCATAAGCCGTATCTTACTTAAATCTATTAGGACACAGAAGCATTGAAAATCTAGGGAAATATTTAAGCTGTCCAGAATTTATAAATTCATTAATAGAGGTTAAAATAAAAATAGATCTGAAGGTGTAATATTATATTCTTCTTTAAGGATTGATTTATATAATTTACATTCTCTAAGTAAAATATGTGACCTATATAATTTTACCTTGCCAAAGTGTAATTAACAGTCTCCTTTTTATGATGATGAATAAGAAATTTAAATTTAGTGCATATATTTTTAGAGATTAGAAGTTCAAAACCAGCAACAATGCACAGGCCTCATGTGGCTCATGGAATGTTTACTCAGTACTTTTTCAAAAAAATTTTTTTTTGGTTTTTGGGTCAGAACCAGCAGTGCTCAGGGGTTACTCCTGGCTCCATGCTCAGAAATTGCTCCTGGCAGGCCCGGGGGACCATATGGGGCACCGGGATTCGAACCGATGACTTTTGCATGAAAGGCAAACGCCTTACCTCCATGCTATCTCCCGGGCCCCTACTTTTTCTAATTTTATTGTGAAATAATCAACATGTCCTACTGTATAAGTTGAAACCATACAACACAATGGTTTTATTCACATGTACTGTGTAATGATTGCATTGCCTCAATAGATTTTTCTAACATCCATCTTCCTATGTAGACACAATTGTTTTATTAAAGAAAGAAAATATACTCTTGTAATGAGATATATTCTTGTAATGATATATTCTTGTAATATTTATTATTAATTTTCCTATATGCCTTGCAGCAATGTTAACAGCAACCCTCATTTTTTACATAATGATGGGCGTATTTATCTTATAGCTAAGTAACTACTTTCTTCCCAGTATTTTTCTAAAATATATTTCTAAAATTTTATCTTTATATGTTTTATGTTTTTGAGGGGTTTTTTGTTTGTTTTTTCTTTGTTTGTTTTGGGGCTACACCCAGTGACGCTTAGGGGTTACTCCTTGTTATGCACTCAGAAATCCCTCCTGGCTCAGGGGAACCATATGAGACACCCGGGATCAAACCCAGCATCACAATAACATTATCATATTTTAAACACTGCTATAACTTCTTTGATATCTATCCCATCAACATCTTAGGTTATACGTTAATTAATAGCAATGATTAATTCAATTAACAATAAAGGCCTATATAGGCTCAGATGTTAGAATTGGTCATCTGTTCTTTTACGTTTCTTCAGGTTTATAAATTCTGCCCCCTCCAATTCTATTTATTTCCTTGCAATTATTTGTAGAAGAAACTGTGTTGTTGATCCTCTAGTTCCCTACAGGTTGGATTGTGTTGATTGCATCCCTGTGGTGTGGTTTAACAAGTTCTGTGTTCATGGTATCTTTGTAAATTGGAGCGAGATCTAGAAGTTACATTATGTTCCCATTGCATTTATTTATTTATTTATTTATTTATTTATTTATTTATTTATATATTTACAGAACTGTTGCAGGGGCAGTGATATAGATTTCCATTATCTCTGTGATATTTACTGATGGGCATTTCAAGTTTAGCTTTGGTACCCATTTTTAAGGGAGAGGTTTCACACTGATGTGATGTGATATATTAATGTATAGCCTTTTTCTTTTTTTAATTAAGATTTTTATTTAATCACCATGATTACTGCTCTGGTAAAAATCAGCAAGAGTTAAGTAGCAGCAACCCACTTTAGATGAATCCCCTATTATTTTAACCTAACAAGTTCCCACAAACTCTATGTGCACACTCACTCAAAATATATTCACCAAAAAATCTCTTGCTGGAATTTAATTTTGCAGCAATCTAGGGAGAACATTCCACATGAACAGAAACAAAAGAGACTTGAAGGTTTTTATGTTTAATTGAAGCAAATAAGCAAAGCAAAACCATTTGTGTAAAATTACAAAGATAAAATATAGCGGTGTTTATATAGAAGGAAGAAGATAGTTGTTGTTAAAGTAAAACATCTAGTTTTTTAAGAAATAGCATGTATAGTTAAAGGATTTGTGACTTGATTATGTACTGTGTCATACTGATAACGCAATAAAAATTTGGAAGTTTCTTAAACATATTTTTAGCAGAAACTTTGTGTGTGTGTGTGTGTGTGTGTGTGTGTGTGTGTGCGTGCGTGCTTGCTTGCTTGCAAGGACATGCACATGCACCCAGCATTTTTCAGGGCTTAGTCCAGGCCTATGCTTAGGCATCATTCCTGGAGGAGAGGGGTTCAACACAAGGATCAATATCAGCTGCATACAAGACAAGTGCCTTACTAAGTCACTACTGTCTCTCCAGGCTTGCAGACTGTAATATTTTATAGACAGTCTGAAATGATGATAGGTTTAGTTTACAATGGAAGTCTCAAGGTATCATTTTTTAGATACAGTTTTATTCTACCAAGACTTGTTATTTTTTTCCAACTGAATTATCTCATCCTATCGTTATAAATCCCTTATAGTGGGGTGCCTTTTAGTTCTCTCTTCATTGGATTCTGAATTACATGTGGCTGTAAGCAAAACTTGTAAACCATGAGCAATGTCCCAGAAAAAAAAAGTAAAATACTTTTTACTTTACAAGAAATACTGGAGTAAATCCTAGGTAGACAGTTCCTTAATATTTAGGGAAAAAGAATGAAAAAAATAATATTCTTCAGTCTGCTTACTTATGATGACAAATAGTTAAATCGATTTTAAATGATTAAACACATTTTGTTACAATCTTCTTTATTTTTTTATTTTTCAACTACACTCTAAATAATAAAAATCATACTTCATATTTTGAAATAGTGTTTATGCATTTATTGTGGGGAGAAGGAATCAAGTGGTATTCTAAGAGGTCCAGGACTTTTCCTGATGATGCAGCCAGCTGAGCCAGTGGTTCAAGTACAGGGTCCAATGATGTTGTGCTGTTTTGAGTTTGACGTGGCAAAAATTACATGAACCTCCCCAGTGGAGCATAGGGAATTCCAGGGCTACACACTTCAATGTTGCAGGAACCTTGTAGTGCTAGAGCTCTAACAGGGGTTGGCCAAATGCAAGTCATACACCTTAATCTCTGTATTATATCTCCAGCCCGAGTATTTCTTTATTTAAAGGAAATTTTATATTTTTAATATCGGCATTTTGAGAAAAATAGAATTGAAAAAGAAAATGTTATTAACAATATCTTTCTATGTAGCATTCTAGGAACTGAAAGATCATTAGAGAAAAATTTCAACAATGTTTCCAGTGATCCCTGGGGTGATTTTTGGAGGAATTATTTGTATTGTGCAGGAACTGTAGCAGAGCTCTGTGTTCATTTGTCATAAAGAGCCAATAAACAAAACATCAGAAGAAGAAAGCCAATGGGGAAAATATATTACAGTATGTTTTGTATTTGGATATTGCAGTTAGAGCCATTAGGCATGGTTTAATTTATTAAGTAAGCAATTATTAAGCATTTGTTTTACATGAAAATATAGATAAAATATGGCACCTGTTCCTGAAGAGCAATCTGCTGAGAATGACAGACTCAAAAATGAGTTACATAAAAAAGTGTGATAATTTTTAATACAAGCATGGGTAAGTTGCTGCTGGAACATAAATGAAAAATGCATTGTGTTGCCTCAGGGAGCCATGGAAATATTCACACCAAAAGCAAATGCTGAACTGGAGCTTAAAGAATGATGACAAGGAACATGTTAGGCAGGGAAAAGTAGAAAGTGTAAAGCAAATGCAGGGGTATAAAAGCTTAATGTACTTAATGTCCACGTCAAAAACCACATTGAATAAATGTTTTTATTAGAGAAGTAGATGGCTGTATAACTGGTAAAGGGATGCAGGATGGCTCAACTGTACTTCAGTTCTTTATCTCTGTTGAGAATAAACTCAAGGACAAGACATAAATAATAATAGAGAAATTAATTAAGAGATAATGCACACCTGAAAGTGACTAAAAGTAAAAATTCTTAGAGGATAATTACAGGATTTTGATCCAAGGGAGTTTAAGAAATAAGTGACTAACAGGGAAGAAGACCTATAAGAGGTGTGAAGTGTGACCAGGATGGTGCTAAAGTTGTGCATCGCAATCTTATGAGGACTATATGCTTGCTCATACATTGCATGTATCATTAGTATCTAATTATGCAGCTCGGGGGCATGTAAGTTAATAGGTGTTTTGGGCTTAATGAGGAGAAAAGTGAAATAGAAACAGACTTCTATTCACTGATCATGCTCCAGTAGTGGCTGGAACTGGCTTTCCAATGTCCTCTATTTATCAAAAGTTGATAGCGAGTAGGCTGTCTGGCTTGGACTTTCAAGGCCCTTATATTTTTCTTTACATAAGATATAGTTGATTTTTATTTATGATAGTACTTTTCCATACTTCTGTAAAATAGTAGTTTAATATTGTCATAATTGGCATCTCTAAAATTTGACTCCTCCAATTGTAATTTCTGTCACAAGATGCTTATGATAGCCACATACACATCCCAGATGAATAGAATAAACACAATGTTTTATAGAAAAAACTAGTTGGATATTACTTATTTATTTCTAACATTAATTGTATTAATAGCCATATCTGGTAGAAATAATATCTGGGAATACAAATATTAAGCTACATTTTATTCTAACAATCAGTCATCAAAATAAAATATGAAAATATTTCTTTCCAAACTGATAGAAATAAGCAAGGGTGAATTATTTGAAATCTAAATGATAGGATTTTAGAATTAGAATTCTGAATTTAGAATTAGAATCTTAAAATTAGAACTTAAATTCAGAATTTAGAATAAATGTATATTATAAATAAATATAAATAAATTTATATTATAATTTAAGAGAGTAATTATGGAGAAAGTATGTTTCAAAGAGAAAACAATAAAACATAGAGAGCACTACTAAGCAAAACCTTGGGAAATGTAAGCTTGTAAGTAAATTTTGTATAAAATGACAGAGATGATAACAAATATAACAACTTTGATAAGATTAGAAATAGAGATTAGACAATACACTAGGCAACAATAAATAATAACGTGTTTCATAGGGAGAATGAGGACCTCTAAAGTTTTTACATTAGGTGGAACTAACTATACTATATTGTTTTGGTAAATATATATGGCAAAAACTTTTTTATTTATTTATTTAAGCATTTACTTTGTCCCTGGAGCCCCCAGATTGTAGTACATTATAATATTTATTACACAAAGCAACCCAAAGCCAAAAAATTTATACAACTCCCTTAACATTAAAAGCTGTAGTATTGTTGACACGATTGATCATAATACAATAATTCATTAAGAATGAGTCAAAGGAGCACAGCAAAGACTGTGTTAGTGTGGAAATTGTTTGCATAGGCCCAACAAAATATAGGGGACATGGAAAGAAAAAGTCTAGGCCTAAATACAAGAAGACCTTACCCCTGAAGTTTTCTGGCATAAGACCAACTCTAGGCTTTAGGCATATTAGGTTGTCCAACCCAAGTTATTGTCTGCATGTATATGACAAAACTTTTAACAGAGAAATCAAACAAGAGCTTTCATACTTTTTTTGTTTTCCCCCTGACATTTCTCCTTCTACTTTGAGCTTGTATGGGTCAATAAGTTATCAACAAAGTTCTGGAGAGAAAACTATATGACTTTAGCAGAGGAAAGTAATTCCCAGACTTCTTTCTTTCCCAGCAAAGGATAGACAACCCAGTTTAGAGGGAAAAAGAGCTTCTCCTATGTGATTACTAGTATGGATATGAGCATAGTGGACAAAACACTCTACTTTGAAACTCAGGTTTCTACTTTGCATGTTTTCCAAACTATGGGTATAATAACTTTACGTGAAGAACTTGATTATGTTGTAGAAAAGATGGTATGCAAAAACTTCTAGAAGGGAAATAGAAATTATTTCATGTATCTAAAAAAATTTGGGGGGGTCACACCCGGCAGTGCTCAGGGATTAATCCTGGCTCTACTCTCAGAAATCGCCACTGGCAGCACAGGGGACCATATGGGATGCCGGGATTCGAACTACCGTCCTTCTGCATGCAAGGCAAATGTTCTACCTCCATGCCATCTCTTTAGCCCTGTATCTAAAAAATATAAAGCAAATTTTGAACTTCCACCCAGACAACCTTATGGTTACCAACTTACTTTTTGTTGTTCTTTTGGTTTCATTGTAGTTTACTTTGTAGTTTACTTTGCTATTTAAAACTTTTCAATTATTTTATTTAAGCCATGGTTACAAAATTGTACATGATTGAGTTTCAGTCATGCAATATACTCCATTGTTCATCAGTGCACATTTCTTGCTACCAATATCCGCAGTTTCATTTTCACCCTCTCCCACTGTCCTCTTTGCCTACCCCTTGGCAGACATTTTACTTCTCTCCTTCTCTCCCTCCCTCTCTTTCTCTCACTCGCTCTCTCCTCTCCTCCCTCTTTTTCCCTCTCTTTCCCTCCCTCTCTTCTCTCTTTGCCTCTCTATCTCCCTCTCTCTCTCACTCCCTCTATTTACAACTTCTTTCTAAAAGAGAATAGAATTTGGAAAATATTCCTGCCATCTACTGGGGCATGCTCTTTAGGAATCTCACCTTTTAGTAATCCTTGCCCCAAATGCAGTGTATGCCTTTTCCTTAAGAGTGGCAAGTCCACTCCACCTGAAGATAAATTGTGTGGAGATGTGGCCTAATGACCACCTGTGTGAGGAGCCAGGTAGTCCTTCCACTTCCAGTCCCCACCAGGTCCAAACTCACCTAGGTCATTCTTAATTTTCCTAGGGGTTAAGATGTGAGCATTTACTCATTCTTTACCTTAATTTTCTATTTGTTTACCCATATGTTTTCAAGCAAGGTTTTTTATTAACCTTTTCCCTATTTGTTTTACTTAATATAATTATAGATATATATCTATAAGTTATCTCTAAAGACATGAATTATATGAGTTGATTATTTTTACTAGGAATAGGAGTGAACTTTGCTCATTAAATCAATTCTAATAAATACTAGACAGCAATTGTAAAGTATTTTTAAGTTACAAGTTATTAATTTTTATTATACAATGGTACATGATGGACAGCTGTTAAAATGTGAAGGAAAAACATGAGAAATGGAATGTAGAATAATGGGGAAAATTAAAATTAAGCTTTGTACAAAACAAGCGAGAGGGGAAGATTCTGTACAACATACTCTAGGGTCAAGAATATAGCAAGGAAATAACAAAACAACTAAGAGAAGCAGATTGTGTTATTAAGATAAGTAATTGTAACTGCTCTGTTTATCCAACCCCAAATGTCAGCGACTTTAGCAATTAAATCATCAGTCACATGAAAGTCCAAAACAGGTGTTTCTGGTCAGGCAGCTTTTCTCCAAACAATGGCTCAGAGACTGTGTGTCATCCATCAACAAGTGCCAGGAGCTCAGATAGGGAATGTTTTAGTTATCTGTTGCTTTATAATAAATTACCCTTGATTCACACACTTTAAGCAGTAACAATGACACTTGAGAGTGTCTGCAGGTCAGGGAGACAGGCTTGGTTTATCAGAGCCTACAGTTTCAGAGAATCTTATTAGACTGCAATCAGTTTTTCCTTGAGAAGCTTCTTTACTAAAAGGAAATAAACCTCTTCTAAGATGACTTTCTCATTGGCATAATATAGCTAGTCCATAGCATGTTATTAGAATATAAGACTTTTCTTTTTTCTTCCATTTTTCTTTTATTTTTTTATCTTTCTTCTTTCTTTTTTGGTAGTTGTCACCAAATTTTTTTCTCCCTTTTTGCTTATCCTTTTTTTTTTATCTCCAATGATGGTGTAATGGATGCTCAATCTACAACAAGTTGTAAAGTGGAGACCAGTTGCACTAGCATTCTGGGAGGTAGGAAGGAGATATGGGATGCATACTGGGAGCAGGGGTGGAGAGAAGAGAGCACTGGTGGTGGGAATGCCCCTAATTCATTGTCACTATGTACCATAAATGATGCAGTGAAAGATTTGTAATGCACTTTGATCACAATAAAAATTTAAAAAAAGAGTAGATTCTGAGTAGGTATGACCCCAAACCAAACAAAATAAATGTTATTTAATAGAAAAGACCTAAAAAAAAAAAAAGAATGTAATACGTAGTTTCTCCTTAGTTGGAAAGTGGTAATCATTCCTTGTCTTTTGAAATGTTGACTTTTCTATAGTATTTCAGAATACAATAGCTTTATTCCATTTGGTATTAGCATAGTTACTCTTTCCTCCAGGGAGACTCACCAAAACTTATCCCAATATTCTGTTGTTTTTTTTTTTTTCCAGCCACACCCAGTGACGCTCAGGGGCTACTCCTGGCTATACTCTCAGAAATCTCTCCTGCCTGGGAACACCAGGGGATCAAACTGTGGTATGTCATAGGTCAGCACATGCAAGGCAAACACCATACTGCTTGCACCACCATCCAAGATTCTATATTTCTTGTGCTAACATTTTTCAAAAGATAGTTTGGGCAGCAGGTAGCAGGACAAGAAGTGTTAAAGCCCATGGCATATTATTTGATAGTAAGTTCTTAATTATTTGATACTCTATTCAATTTATTTATTTAAGGATATAGATATATTATTTTATATGAACTGAAAATTTACCCTAACATGTGATTACAACAATGATTTACTGCCAAACTAGATCACCAAGGAAGGTAGAACCTTTACTTCTAAGAAGATTGAAGAATCAGAAAGCATTCTCAGAGGATGGAGCTATATAGCACAGTGGTAGGATGTTTGCCTTGCATGTACCACCAGAGACTGAATTGGTTCGGTTCTGGCATCCCTTATGATCCTCTAAGCCTGCCAAGAGCAATTTCTGAGTGCAGAGCCAGGAGTAACCATGAGAGCTACGAGATATGGACAAAATAAAACAAAACAGCAACAAAGCAACAGAAAGTTTTCTCAATAAGCACTTGTTCCAGAACAATTTTATCTGGGCTTTGATCAGGAAACTTCCAAAACATACAATATATCAGAATTATTCAGTTGATGATCACTTTATATTGGTTAGAAATCATTTCTCTAAAACTTAATAGATACTTCACATATTTTCTCTTCCTCAGTTAATGTGTGAGTTTGACATAAATTAAGTTTTTTCCCCAGAATTTCAGCAATAATGATATCTCAAAAATATAGATTTTCTTTAAGGTTCTAATCCCTATGTCCAAGACAGTATGTTAGAGTATTGGAAAAGAATGTTTGAAAGAGCAATCTTGACACTTGCACTGTTCCTACTCATACAAATTACCTCTTTAAAAGTTTCTTCTCTTGTTTTCTATTCCTTTCTTCAAGAGTCGCTCTCTAGAGTGGGGATGTGTTTGAGTGATAGGACACTTGACTCACATAGTGACAAATCCCTGTTTCACAAAGACATAGTAATTAACCTTTACACATAGTAGGAAAAAATTTTGAATTTTGTTCCCATTTTGTATTGGTTAAGTCAAGCACTTTAATAGAGAAAGTGTGAAACTTAAAACCAAAAGAAAAGGTTAAATTTCCCCATGATATTTTTGTTTTGTTTTACTGTTGGACTACCCCTCAAGTGTTCAGGGCTTATTCCTGGTTTTGCAATCAGGGATCATTCCTGGCATCATTCCTGGGGACAATAGGGGGC
>PVKC010040056.1:0-12403 GCA_004027635.1 Crocidura indochinensis | reverse complement strand
GTAATGGTGGTAATTTAATTCATTGTTGTATATATTTATTTTTTATATAGAAACATTTTATTCTATTTTTCTAATTTAAGTTCTTGTTAAAATTTTGATCCTATTGACTATATTTTCAAACTGTATTTTTCTAGATTTTTTTTTTTTTTTTTTTTGGTTTTTGGATCAGACCCGGCAGATCTCAGGGGTTACTCCTGGTTCTACACTCAGAAATCGCTCCTGGCAGGCTCAGGGGACTATATAGAATGCCAAGATTTGAACCACCATCCTTCTGCATGCAAGGCAAATGCCCTACCTCCATGCTATCTCTTCGGCCTGATTAGTTTTTCAATGCCTTTTATTTTCTCTTTATAATTTAAACTATCACTTAAACTTCTCTTTGCTAATCTTTTTTTTTCACATGTATGTTATCCTTAGAACTATTTAGAAAACATGAGCTGGACGGATATATCTGTACAGGGGTTAAGAACTGTCCCATTTGATTTCCAGAACAACATGGCCTCGACTTATCTGTCACCAGATATATCATATATTTCTCTAGTCAAATCTGGGTGTGGTTCTAGTGTTTTCTGACACAATAGGATCTGAACATCCATGTATTATTATATATTTGCATTGCACTAAATCATTGGATGCTAGGATGAATATCACTGGAATAGACCCAAGGTCTCTCTGAACAGTGCTTGAGAGTTATCTAAAAAAAAACAATAAAAAATATCACTGTTATGGAGAAAAGGGGAAACAGTTCCCCCCAAAAAATAAACACATATAGATGACCAATAGACATATAAAAAGTGTTCATCGCTTATCCTCTGTTAGCAGGGATATCATCTGGTTCAGCTTCTCTGTGAAGCAATATGGAGACTATCCACATAATAGGACTAGGACCCTGATATGACTCAGTATTACCACTTCTTGGCATCTATCTCCAAAACACAGAAACACTAATTTATGAGAATATGTACACACCTATGCTCATCATCACACTAAGTACAATAGTCAAGATATAGAAACAACTCAAATATAGATGAGTGGGTCAAAAGCAACAAAGTGGGGTAACTGATCCGAACAACTGAGCTGTAAGGGACAAGGGATTGAAAGAGAGGAAAGATAGGGCTTTGGGGAGAGGAATTTGGATATTTTTGGTATGGATGAGATGTTAGAAGTATGTACATGAGAAACCACTGCATATAGTGTTATAAAGCATGAAATCTCAATTATTAAAAACAAAATAAAATACTAAGTTAAAATTAACTATTGTGAATACCCCCTATAACTACTATTCTAGTTAACATTTTTTTCTGGTGACTTTAGCTGCCCATTTTGTACTCTTTCAAGGACAATAAAGTCTGTCTAGAAAACTCATGTCGTGATATATAGCCACAAAAAGTTATTGCATATGTGTATTTACATTGATATATCTTCTTCGATATATAATTTTGTATTTGCATCTGAGTATTTTAAGAAGATGGCAATATGTAGAAATGAATAAAATGAAATATTTAAGTTGGCCAATATTTAAACATGCAGGCTGAAATGCAAGCTGAAATGGACTTTGTTCGAAAGAAAAAGAAAGGCATTAATTTATTCTACGAAATGAGTTTGTTTTATGTTGAACTGTCAGTTCTCAAATTTTCACAGTGAGAAACATATGTAATAATAATAATGAAAAATTATGGAAATCATAATAATACTAAAACAGTGACAAAATGTGTGGTTTCTGGAGCCAGATTTTTTGTGGTTTCAACACTACATAGTTGACTTTGAACATTTTTTTAACCTCTGTGCTACAGTTTTAAAATATGCAAATTTAAGATGAATAGTACAGTAGTATTATTTGGGCAAAATTTTTAATTGATACATGTAAAGTTCTTACATTTATACACTGGTAATGAAAGCATATCAGCAGAGAGTACATAAGAAATACAGTTTCGAAACTGACTAGAAGCAATATCTTGCAAAATCCAGGTCTCCTGTTTGTGACATCAGGCTGGGAAGATCTATGAATCTATGCCAGCTCAGTGGGGCCTGACTGTGAAAAACTGTGAGTCTGTCTGTGTGTGTCTCTCTCCTGTCCTGTCATCTGAATCTATTGGCAGTGGGCAGAAAAGAGACCTCAGAAGAGCCTCCGCTTTGCCCCAGAAGAGACTCCACTTTGCTATGAGGCCATGTGGTCTTTCTAAGGAAAGAACACCATCGAAACAAGAAGAAAAAATCACACTAAGGACTGTGCTGGATCACTGAAGCCCAGGATTTCTCTCTTGACTGTCTTCTCTGCTTTGTGCTTGGGCCTAAGCTTTGATCCTGTGTGAGGCTTCATCCACGGAGGACTCCACTCCCTTGTAGGCAAATCGACCCACCCTAAAAGGACGGAGCCAGAGGATTGTGGTTAAGTACATCACTTAGCCAATGAATACCACCACAACACGTAGAAAAACCCACAATACAAGTGTGACAATGGGGAAACAATGCAGGCCAGCATCAGACATAGAGACGGTAGATGACAATTCTGATGACCAGATAATGAGCAACGAACTAAGAAATCTCTCAGACAAGAACTTTAGAAAATCAATATGGAAGATGCTCAAAGAACTCGAAGAAACCATGGATCAAGTTGAACAGAACACTAATAAGAACCAAGAAAATATGAAGACAGAAATCACAAAACTCCAAATTGAAATAACATGTCAACTAACAGGCCTGAAAAACTCAGTAAGTGAATTGAATGACAAAATGGATAAGCTCAACACCAGGGTAGAAGAAGCTGAGAATAGAATTGGTGCTGTGAAAGATGAGATAAATAACAACTCCATACAGTGGGAGAGATTGGGAAAAAAAAAGCTTAAAACAAATGAACAGACAATGGAAAAATAGTCAAAGAATGGAAACAGATGAAAATAGAAGTCTATGATAAGATCAACAGAAACAACTTAAGAATCATTAGAGTCCCAGAGACCCAGGAAGAAAATGTTCAGGAAGAATCAATGGTCAAGAACATCAATAATAAAGAGAAACTTCCAGAGTTAAAGAATATAGGTGATCAAATCCTGCATGCCCAAAGAGTACCAACCAAAAGAGACCCCAGAAAAAATACCCCAGACACATCCTAGTCACAATGACAAATCCTACAGAGACATAACTCTGCAAACAGCAAGATCTAAAAAGGAAATTACATTCAAGGGAGCATCCTTGAGATTTACAGCAGATCTGTCACCAGAAACACTCAAGGCCAGAAAGCAGTGGTGGGATATTGTGACAAGACTAAATGAAATGAATGCTTCACCTAGAATACTGTACCCAGCAAAACTCACTTTCTGGTTTGCCTGGTTTCACACGCAAAAAACAGCTCAGAAACTTTACAGACTCAAACACACTCTTAAGAGAAAACGTGAAAGACCTAATTTAAGACAAGACTAACCAAAAAACACACCAAATTTCGATATAAAGATGGCATCAAATCCCAGGACAATTCTTTCTCTCAATGTCAATGGACTAAATGCACCAGTTAAGAGACACAGAGTGGCTAAAAGGATCAAAAAGCTCAATCCAACTTTCTGCTGTCTACAAGAAATGCACCTGAATAGTCAGAACAAATATAGACTCAAAATAAAAGGCTGGAGGAAAATTATCCAAGCAAACAGCACCCATAAAAAAGTTGGAGTGGCCATACTAATATCAGATAATGCAAACTTTATATTCAGGAAGGTTGTAAAAGACAAAGATGGATATTATATGTTAATCAAGGGGTACGTAGAGCAGGAAGAAATCACTCTTCTAAACATATATGCATCGAATGAGGGTCCAGCAAAAAATTTAATACAATTGTTGACAAAGATGAAAAATAACATCAATAACAACACAGTAATTGTGGGAGACCTCAACACAGCTTTGTCAATACTGGATAGGTCAACCAGACTGAAACCCAACAAGAATATACTGGACCTGAGGAGAGAAATGGAAGAAAGAGGCCTAGTGGATATATAAAGGACGTTCCATCCCCTAAAACCTGGATATACATTCTTCTCCAATATATATGGGACATTCTCCAGGATAGACTACATGCTGGCACATAAAACATATCTCCATAATATCAAGAGGATAGACATTTTGCAGGCTACCTATGCTGACCACAAGGCTCTGAAATTATTTGTGAATTCCAAAGTAAAACAGAAGAAAAACTTTAACACCTGGAAGTTAAACAGCCTCATACTGAATAACCAGTGGGTCCGAGATGAAATCAAAGAGGAAATCAAAATGTTCCTGGAAACAAATGATAATGAAGACACAAACTATCAGAACTTATGGGACACAGCAAAAGCAGTACTGAGAGGAAAATTTATATCCTTGCAAGCACACATCAGGAAGGAAGAAGGGGCTTACCTGAGTAGCTTAATGACACAGCTCATAGAACTAGAAAGTGCTCAGCAAAAGGACCCAAAAATAGGGAGGCAGAAGGAAATAACAAAGCTGAGAGCAGGAATCAATGAAATGGAAACCCAAAAAACAATCCGAAAGATCAACAGAAGCAGAAGTTGATTCTTTGAAAAAATAAACAAGATTGATAGACCACTAGCAAAACTAACAAAGAAAGAGAGAGAGAAACTTGCTAACTTGTATCAGGAATGAAAAAGGAGAGATCACTACTGAAATGGCGGAGATTCAAAGGGTAATCAGAAACTACTTTGAGAAGTTCTACGCCACTAAAAATGAGAAGCTTGAAGAAATGGATAAATTCTTGGAATCTTACAATCTTCCACTGTTGAAGGAAGAGGATGCTGCATATCTAAACACCCCCATCACTACTGACGAAATTAAATTGGTTATCAAACGTCTGCCCCAAAACAAAAGCCCAGGCCCAGATGGATTTACTGATGAATTCTTTCAAACTTTCCAAGAGGAACTACTACCAATCCTGGCAGGACTCTTTCAGGAAATTGAAAAAAGGGAAACACTTCCAAATACCTTTTATGAAGTCAACATCACCTTGATACCTAAACCAGAGATGCAACAAAAAAAAGAAAATTACAGACCAATATCGCTGATGAATACAGATGCAAAGATCCTCAACAAAATCCTTGCAAATAGGATCCAATGCATCATTAATTATCATTAATGCATCATTAATCCATCATTAATGCATCATTAATGCATCATTAATCCAATGATCATCCACTACGATCAAGTGGGTTTCATCCCAGAAATGCAAGGATGGTTTAATATCCGTAAATCTATCAACGTAATACACAACATCAACAACAAGAAAAATAAAAATCACATGATCATATCAATGGATGCAGAGAAAGCATTTGATAAGTTTCAACACCCATTCTTGATCAAAACTCTCAGCAAGATGGGAATGAAAGGAACCCTTTTCAATAAAGTTAAAGCCATCTACCACTAGCCAGTGGCAAATATTATCCTCAATGGAGAAAAACTAAAAGCCTTCCCTCTAAATTCTGGCACTAGACAAGGCTGTCCTCTCTCACCACTCCTATTCGACATAGCACTGGAAGTACTCGCTATAGCAATTAGGCAAGAAAAAGATATCAATGGAATCCAGATAGGAAAGGAAGAAGTCAAGCTCTCGCTTTTTCGTAGATGACATGATACTCTACTTAGAAAATCCTAAAGACTCTACGAAAAAGCTTCTAGAAACAATAGACTCATATAGCAAGGTGGTAGGCTACAAAATTAACACACAAAAATTAATGGCCTTTCTATACACCAATAGTAATAAGGAAGAAATGGACATTAAGAAAACAACCCCATTCACAATAGTGCCACACAAACTCAAATATCTTGGAATCAACTTGACTAAAAATGTGAAGGACCTATACAAAGAAACACATACACAATGGAATATTATGCAGCCATCAGGAGAGATGAAGTCATGAAATTTTCCAATACATGGATGTACATGGAATCTATTATGCTGAGTGAAATAAGTCAGAGAGAGAGAGAAAAATGCAGAATGGTCTCACTCATCTATGGGTTTTAAGAAAAATGAAAGACATTCTTGCAATAATAATTTTCAGACACAAAAGAGAAAAGAGCTGGAAGTTCCAGCTCATCTCATGAAGCTCACCAGAAAGAGTGATGAGTTCAGTTAGAGAAATAACTACATTTTGAACTGTCCTAATAATGAGAATGTCTGAGGGAAATGGAGAACCTATCTAGAGTACAGGTGGATTTGGGTGGGGAGGAGGGAGATTTGGGACAATGGTGATGGAAACGTTGCACTGGTGATGGGTGGTGTTTTTACATGACTGAAACCCAAACACAATCATGTATGTAATCAAGGTGTCTAAATAAAATTCAAAAAAAAGAAATACAGTTTCAAACTCAATAAAGGGAGAGAAAAACGATGAGCTTTCTTGGAATCAAGATTGACAGAAATAGGAACTAAACTAGTAGAATATTAAGTCTTAAACTACTACAAATAATTTTGGTTAGTAAGTTATTTAAAATATCCCAATATCTGTATCATATGGAGGTTCAATTTCCAGGTTTTTTTTTGAGGAATCTCCATATTGTTTTCTATAAAGGTTTGACTAGAAGGCATTCCCACCAGCAGTGAATGAGAGTTATTTTTTCCCCACATCTCCACCAGCACGGATCTTGTTCTTTGCGATGTGTGCCAGTCCCTGTGGTGTGAGATGGTACCTCATTGTTTTTATTTGCATCTACCTGGGGATTAGTGATGTGCAAATATTTATACCCTAGGAATACAAAAACTCAATATAAAAATGCCTTCTGCACACCTATACTCATTGCAGTGCCAATTACAATAGCCATAATCTAAGAACAACACAGATGCCTAACAATAGATGAGTGGCTAAAGAAATTGCGGTACATCTACATAATGGAATACTGTCAGGAAAAATGAAGTAATGAAATTTGCCTATACATGAATGGACATAGAAACTATTATGCTGAGTGAAATAAGTCAGATCTGGAGAGATAGATTAAGAATAATCTCACTCTCTCCCGTGGAAGGCCTCCGAACCCACGAAGACACTGTTTAGAGACGCAACAGTCTGCAACACTTAGTAACACCGAATGCCAGCCCATACCATTGTAGATCCACTAAATCAAGACTTGCTTCAACTTTTCTGACTGCGCCTTCATTATATCTTTTTCTATTGGTACATGACCTATGTGGGTGTGTAGGATTGTGTACCTTTTCCCCACTAAGACTCAATCAACATAAAATTTGATTTGGTGGAACTGAAGGTGGTAACTTAAGCTTTTCCACAGCTCCAAAATTCACTTCCATTTCTCAGGGGGCTCAATGGAGTCACAAATTTTTACAAGTCACTTAAATGAAAAAATATGAGGGCTGGAACAATAGCGCATTAAATAGGAAACTCACCATGCAAGTAGATGATGTGGGTTGAATCCCTAGAACCCACCTTATCTGGTTTTCTGAGCCCATCATGCATCGATTCAAGAGTGAGACTTGAGTACTGCTGAATATGGCCCAATATGACCCCCGGATTAAAAATAAACAAAACAAAAAACAATGCTTTGCTATCTTATCTCTC
The DNA here is from genome assembly GCA_004027635.1 of Crocidura indochinensis. NCBI lineage: Eukaryota > Metazoa > Chordata > Mammalia > Eulipotyphla > Soricidae > Crocidura > Crocidura indochinensis. Next base: position 4,859 of record PVKC010040056.1, on the reverse strand, counting down.
TTTCTTGTCTCAATTGTTTTCCCTCAAAAATATTTTTTGATTGGAATAAATATCTAAGTACTTTCCTTGCACCTAAAATCTTATCTCCAGCTCTGTTTCTGAGGAAGCCAAATTAAGATAAATTGGATATTGTGTTCATTGACCCTGAAAGTATTCTAATGCGAAAGGTCTGAGTAGAGTGCAAAACAGTTCCTGTAAAAGTCCTCTATGTTTTTATAATTCATTATGGTAACCATGAGTCACATAATTTGGGTATAGCATAAATGAAATGTAGCTAATGTAACTGAGGAACACGTTTCCATTTCATTCCATTTTCTTTCTTCTTTTTTGGGGAGGTGGATTTGGGTCACACCTGCCAGCACTCAGGGGTTACTCCTGGCTATTCGCTCAGAAGTCGCTCCTGGCAGGCACGGGGGGACCATATGGAATACCGGGATTTGAACCACCAACCTACTGCATGCCAGGCAAAAACCTTATCTCCATACTATCTCTCTGACCCCTCATTCCATTTTCTACATGTAAATAGTCTCATGCTGCCAGAGGTGACATTAAAAGACTCAATTCTAGATACATTCCAATAAGTTCCAAATGAATTCAAGAATAATGAATAATTTTTACTTTATAAATAAAATTAAAATTTTTGAACATATATTTTTACAAAATAAAAAAAAAGCTAAGTTAGACTTTGTAAGTCCTACAGAAAAGACTAAAATGAATATCTCTGCTTCCCAAAGCCAATATATACATGAAAGCCCACATATATATATATATATATATATATGAATGATGCTTATGTTAAAAGAATAAATACAGTGCTATAGAAAATAAAAGAATGCCTGATTGATTTCAATTAGGATAGTCTAAGTATACCTCACTTAGGGTAACATTTGAAATAAGTCTTAAGTCTTAATGGTAAATCATATCTTTAAAGAGTAGCAGAGAGAGAATTACATTTATAGATGAAAAATAAGAGTCACATAGAAGTTGAACAAACAGGGGGCCGGGCGGTGGCGCTGGAGATAAGGTGCCTGCGCTAACCTAGGACGGACCACGGTTCCATCCCCTGGTTCCCCATATGGTCCCCCCGTGCCTGCCAGGAGCGACTTCTGAGAGAATAGCCAGGAGTAACCCCTGAGTGTCACCGGGTGTGCCCCCCCCAAAAAAAGAAGTAGAACAAACAATAATGACTCTACAATCAAAATTCTAGGGGCATGTTGAGAAAAATCAAAACTATAAATTCTGTACAAACATACTTAAATTAAGGATTACAGCTTTATTTGATTTTAAGTTGTGATGATGAACTGTCCCTGAGGTAGAAATAAGTGAAACCATATTAATTATATAGAAGTTTATAATACTATTCAACTTGACAAGTGGTATCTGCAGAAACTTGCTTCCTAGTACTGAGAATAAAAATGAGAATGAGAGGTGATTTCAAATACACTTCCTAGGTAGACAACAAGCCTGGGATTGTAGAAAAGAAATTGAGAAGTTTATGAGTTTGGAAAATCCAAAGTGAAGCAAAGGAAATGATTATTTTTTAAAGAACCAAATTATGCCTTCAGCTAATATTGAGTAAAACTTGGTCATTTATTCCTGACAAGTTAATTTGTTGTTTTGGGCTCATTATTCCAATCCACTGAGTCTATTTTTTTTTTGACTACCAGTCATTGCAGAGATTACTAAGTTTTTCCCACTATTTTCCCTTAAACTTGCAGTCCAAAGAAAGTTATTAAAGATATAAAATAATGAAAAGAAAGGAATGGCAAATAATTTCCTATAAATATTTAGTACTGCAAACATTGTATAGTTAGTTAATGGTGGAATGTACCATCTGCATCTTTCTCCACTCAAGATCAGGGCTGTCATTTGCAGTTACTTAGATAGTTGTGAACTGTCTGCTTATAGTTGAATCCTTTCTTAGAACTGCCCTTGGTTTTTTTCAGCATTAAATCTCCATCTCAAGGTTGGCTTCCCAGGCCAAACTAACATAACATAAATTATAAATCAAAGTCTCACTTGGAAAATTTTAACTTGATAAAACTAGTTCAGACAGCATTCCAAGTATTCAGATCCTTTTTACAATGAAAAAAGAAGATTAATGACAATGTTTTTTTTTAAATAGTTATATTAATTTAATCAAAATAGCATCGGTGGAACAGTTAAGAGGCAAATGAATAGATGAGAATTGATTTCTCAAAAATGTTTCTTACTGCATCCCAAAATGTATTATATTATCAAGGTCATTGAAAAAAATACTCTATAAGGATTAATAGCATAAAAAATTAAAGAGAAAGAATAAGATAATTCAATAAGTGGTACTTATTGACTGTGGAACAATAGGATGAAAAAATTTAATTCTTATCTCATGTACTAACAAATGATAAAGGATTAAAAATTCTAGCTACTTGCACTAATAATCAAAGAAGCACATAAACACATGAAATACATTTTTAAAATTATATTGGAAGATATTTATAAGGGCATAAGAAAATAAAGAGTGCCCAAATATACATTTTGGGAAATACAAGTTGTTGTAATTTTTGAAGGATAACCTGATATTTATTAAAAATTTAAAATGATTATCTATAATTTACTATATTAAATTTTTAATGAAATAATAAAAACATTAAGAAAAGCACATGCATGGTCAGTGAATTGATAAGGAAAGAAAGGAAGGAAGTTGAAGGAAGGAAGTGGAAGGAAGGAAGGAAGGAAGGAAGGAAGGAAGGAAGGAAGGAAGGGAGGAAGGAAGGAAGGAAGGGAGGAAGGATGGATGGAAGGAAGGAAGTAGTGTTTAACTTGAGAAATGAGTATGGGTGATACAGTGAAAGAAAATGGGTAAATATAAGCATCTTAGGGAGAGTGAACACTAATGAAAATGTTTAAAAATCTGTATACATGCATACATATAAAATCAAATCTATAGTCACATATTCACCATCCAAATCAAGATAAGTAATACATTTAGCATTCGAAAAAAATTTCCTGCTCCTCTATGCCTATTCTTCCAATAAGTGAATACAATAAGCTATGCCTTAGTTTCATGGACCTTATATTTTACTAAGGAAAATATATTAGATAAATCATTGTGCAAATGATTTTATAAACAATTGAAAGTAGTATGCTAGTGAAAGTGTGATCATAAAAAAGATCGTTATTAGGGTCTGGAGTGATGGCACAGTGGTAGGGCATTTGCCTTGCACGTGACTGACCCAGAACTGAAAGCAGTTCGATCCCCTACTGACCCATATGGTCCCCTAAGCCAGGAGAGATTTCTGAGCGCAGAGCCAGGAGTAAACACTGACACAACCAGATACGGCCCAAAAAAGTTTACAAGAAGATCATTATTAGAATAGAGAAATGGAAAGAAGAAAAAAATCCGAAGTAGTGTTTAATTGAAGAATAAGTGTTGTTAAATTTTTCTTCCTTTTTCCCTTTCTTCTCTTAAATTGATATTTATGGCCTCTAGAAGGACTCTGTCCATTTTTTACTTATTTGATTTTCCCCCCATTTTATATGTTTTTCTTTTCTTCAAACAGAACCACATAACTTGAACCATCTTGTTCCACCTCAAAAATTGAGGGGGAAAGAATGGAGGGTACCAAGGCCAAATAGTTGTATGAACATTAAGTAGAAATAAAAAATGGTTAGACTTAAATGCCAAATCCAAAGCCAAGGACAACAAAATTGATACCCAATATACAACAAGCTAGACACCACTTATACTAGCAGCCCAGAGGGTAAAGGAGGGGGACATGGGATGCATGCTGGGAACAAGGGTGGAGGGAGGACAACATTGGTGATGGGAATGTCCCTGATTCAATGTCACTATGTATCTAAAATATTACTGTGAAGGATTTGTAAAAATTAATTAATTAATTAAAAAATAAATAAGGGTGAAACTCTAAAAGGAGCAGGTAGATAAAAACATTTCAAGGAGAGGGAACCCTAATGAAAGTGTTTCTAGGGTCTGAAAATTTTAAATAGTGTTGGTAAGCATAAAAGAAATAACTTAGAAAAATGAAGAAACAGACAGGCAACCAATCCTATAGAGTGTTATAAACTAGGGGAAGATGACTATATTGACCTAATTATAATGGAAAACCACTCAATGGCTTTAAAAGAAAGCACATTGTAAAAGGATCACTGTGGGACCATTGGGAAGATAATAGATTTCTGGGAAGACAGAGTGGAAGTTGGGCGACCACTTACCATATGATTGCAAGAGAGGATGACAATTTGGATCAGAAAAGTGGCATAAAAACAAAAAGTAATAGATAATTCAAAATATGTTTTGAAAAGTAGATCCACTGAACTGTATGACTAATAAGATGAGTAGGGCAAAGGTAAAAGAGAATGTAAATTACTGTAAACGTAAAACTCTGATAAATGTATACCGAACTACTGGCCATTATTTTTGTTTTGAGTTAAGATGACCAGGTGAGCCTCGAAAATAATTTCCTTTTTTATTATGGAGACTTCACATTATAATAACAGTGGTAGTAGCAATAGTAATTTAAATAAAACTGGAAGCAATATAACAAGTGTGACAACTACTGGTATCATTTCTATATAAAAAGGTCAGACAAATTATTAAGGTTGATATGAGGTTTTTCCACTAATCATCATTCCACAAACGAAATAGAAATATTTTCTAGCTGTGGATATAATTCGTGTATATAAAGATCATTAATTATAGTCACTTAGATACACATAATATATATTAGATTCTCAAATCATGTTAATCTTCTAACATTATTTGTATCTTTATATCAACAGATTTTCTTTATTTCTCTTCTCCAAGACCCCATTAATAAGCATTTCAGTGGATTTCTATGTTTAGGGTTATTTTTTCC
>PVKC010040055.1:0-12505 GCA_004027635.1 Crocidura indochinensis | reverse complement strand
TCTCCAGGATCATTAAGTTTGGCTGCATCACCGTTGCACTTGGAAGCCGGCTCCCCAAGGGCCTGGATTGCAGGAGGCTTTGCCTGTTTTGACACTGCTTCCTTAGTCTCAGTCCTGCGTTCAACATCTGTAATAAAAAATGCAACCCAGAAACATCTACTCAATGTCCCTCCCCTCTCTCCATGAAAACAATAAGAATTAAAATAAAAGAGGATATACAGTAAGCCTACATAATGAGATCTAAAAAAATTTTTTGTTTTGTTTTTGGGTCACACTCATGGGTTATTTCCTGGTTCTGTGCCCAGGAATCACTCCTGGCGGGCTTGAGGACCATATGGGTCACTGGGTTCGAACGTGGGTCAGTTGCATGCAAGGTAAATCTGGTTGTGCTATGGCTCCTGCTCAGATCTAAAAGATTTTCTGAGATCTGAGAGCAGGAGAAATGTATAATATGGAATAGGAGAAAGATTTCAAACTGGCAAGTTGAAGACTGCCCAGTTACAAAGATTAAGTCCTGGATTGGAAAATAAATTTGCTTTTCTTCAGTGATGCTTTAGATAGCACAGTGGTAGGGCATTTGTCTTGCAAGTGGCCAACCCAAGAAGGATGGTGGTTCGAATCCCAGCATATGGGTATGGTCCCTCTGAGTCTGCCAGGGGCAATTTCTGAGTGCAGAGCCAGTAGTAACCCTTGAGTGTTACCAGGTGTGACTCAAAAACAAACAAACATACAACATCAGAAAACCCAATCTCTCCTGGGACTAGAATGAGAGTACAGTGGAGTGTTTGCCTGGCATGCAGCCAATTCATGTTTGATCTCCGGCATCCCATATGGTCTCCTGAACACTTTCAGGAGTGATTCCTAAGTGTAAAGGCAGGAATAACCCCTCAGCACTCTGGTCTTGGCCCCCCAAATCCAATAAATGAATAAATTAAAAAAAAAGAAAAAAGAAAAACCAAATCTTTCCTTACCCAGGGAGAACATGTGTCTGTAATTCTCTGGTCTGTCATCTTTATTCAGAGACTTCTGTGGCGGATCAAGAAGCCATTCCTCCCGAATGAGGGATACAGCCATGTCCTCAATCTTCTCTAAGGTCTGAAAACAAACAACCAAACAACCAAACAGACAGAATCCATATTTGGGGACTGGTCTGTTCCACAGTTCAAACTCAAGAGTGTCACCAAGATTCGCCAGTGCCGATAAGGACCTAAAAGTGGGATTTTTCTCCCAAAAGAAAAATCTCTTTCTACACAAAAGAATTTGGGGGGATGTTCTTGAATGACAACTGCCACCAACCATCTGGTCATAGAGCACTGCCGGGTAGAGCTCAGGGATGCCGTGAGATTTCAAGTCACCTGGAATCCGGCTGTAAGAAGCGTCGCTGTCATCTCCTGGTGTCCAGGACTTCTCTTCTGGGTTGGGGCCATACTCTGGGCAGTGGGGATGGCTGAGAAAGGAGAAAGGATCTGGTGAGGGTGACCAGGACCAGCCCTGACCCACTTGGAAGCTGTGAGTTCAGTTTTGGAAATTTTGTTGACAAAATGCTGATGCCTTCAGCTCTGAGAACTTAATCACTATTGCCCACAAAGTATCTCCACTTTAACATTCTGCTCAGTTGGAGCTATACATGAGAAACATAAAACACTGGAACTGGAGAGAAAGCTGCACGGCCAACCCAGGTTCATTCTTGGCTCGACTGGGTCATGCACCAAGCTGGGAACAGTCGCTGAGTGCCGCCAGGTGTGGCCCACAAACAATACATGTCCTGGTTTCTTCCCAGACAGCTTCTTCTCCACTGCCAAGGCTCAGTTGTATCCTGATGTGGGATCTCGTTTAGCCCTAATCTCTGTGCACACTGGATAGAAGAGTTAATCTACCTCTAGGAATCTGATTCCCTTCTGAACTGTTTACCAAATTGCAGAATTTTGCTACCTATAGATATCTAAGAACGGACTGCCAAAATAAAAAGTCTATGCTATTATTTTTTTGTTTTTGTGTATCACTCCCTGTGGGCTATCAGATGGGATTCAACCAGGGACTGAATCCAGGTCAGCGATATACAAGGCAAGTGCTCTACCTGCTATACTAACTCTTAAGTCCCATGTTACTATTCTTTATTTTTTTTTTTGGGGGGGGGGGATACACCCGCTTGACGCTTCTGATTATGTTCTCAGAAATTGCTCCTAGTTTGGGGGAACCTTATGGGATGCTGGGGAATGGAACCGCAGTCCGTCCTAGGCTAGCGCTTGCAAGGCAGATAGATGCCTTATCCCTAGCATCTCTACTCTGATCCCCCCAGGTTACTTGAGCAATAGGCTTGAGGACTTTGAACCAGAATTATAGTCATGTGCTGTATAACAATATTTTGGTCAACATCGGCAAATTTCATATGCAACAGTGAGAAGACTATACCACTGGGTTTGCTTACCTATCTTCTATAAAGTTTGCACAATGACCAGAAGATCCTCCTATGACTCAGTTCTCAGTAAGTATTCCTCTACTGAGGGATTAATAACAGGGATTTATTATCACTGAAAATATTTGTTTCTTTCTCTGTTATTTAAATTTTTGGGGTTGGATTTTAGGCCGCATGGGGCAGTCATCAGGAGTCATTCCTGGCAGACTTGGGATCATATTGGATGCTGGGGTTTGAACCTGGGTTAAACTGCATGAAAAGCAAGTGTCTTATTTAATGTTCTATGGCTCTGGCCCATATATGTGTTTCTTTTTTTTTTTTTAATATTTCTGTTGTTGTTTTTGTTCTTGGCCCACACCTGGCAGCGGTGCTCAGGGTTTATACCTGGCAGGCTTAGGGGACCATATTAGATGCCAGGGATAAACCCGGGTCTGTCCTGGGTCAGCCTTGTACAAGGCAAACACACTATCGCTGAGCTATCACTCTGGCCACTCTAACTAATTTTTCTAAAATGCATGTCTAGGGGCTGGAGAAATAGCACAGTGGCAGGGTGTTTCCCTGCCAATTTCAGGATGGACAGTGGTTTGAATCCCGGAATCCAATATGGTCCCCTGTAACCCCATACAAGCAGGTTAAGATACAGAGATAGTACAGTAGGTAAGGGACTTGTCATACATGTGGGTGACTCAAAATCTCTCACAAAACCTAAGGGTCCCCCAGCCAGCCACAAGTGATCCCTGAGTTCAGGCCAGGAGTAAGGCCTGAGCACAGCTGAATATGGTTCCAAAGCAAATCAAACAAAAATACACACAGAAAGTTAAATATGAACTATGGTTATGTATTTTAGCAGTGATAAATGTACTGTAGTTATAAAAAGTGTCCTTGTTTAAGGAAATAAATAACTTTCTTTTTTGGTTTTTGGGTCACACCCGGCAGTGCTCAGGGGTTACTCCTGGCTCCATGCTCAGAAATTGCTCCTGGCAGGCACGGGGGACCATATGGGGCACCAGGATTCGAACTGATGACCTTTTGCATGAAAGGCAAACGTCTTACCTCCATGCTATCTCCCGGGCCCCAGCAAATACATAACTTTTTAAGCAATTATAAATATACTGGGGTAGTTAGAAATGTGTGAATTAAAAAAAAACATTACTAAACTATTATTTATGATTTCACCTTGGGGGAAGAGCCTGTATTTGACATCTAGACTAATACTTTTCAATCTAGATCTTAGAACTAATCTATAAACAGTCACTCATATTCCTGATTCTCTTTTTTTGCGTCTATTTTGGGGCCATACCTGGCAGTGTTCAGAACTTACTCCTGGCTCTAAGCTCAAGGAGCACTCCTGGGGGATTCAGGGGACCTTATGGGGGTACCAGGAATTCAACGTGGGCCAGCTCCAAGCCAGACGTGCTATACATCTCTCAAGCTTCTTGTATTCCTGGTTTTCTAGAACATTCTAGCTCCCTAATGCCCAGAGCCTATTGTCTTTTTTCTCTCCCTCATCCCCTACCCCCCATTCAAAAGCCTCTTCCCTTCTCTCTCCCATCAATACAACTGCCTCCTCACCTCTCCCGTGAGGCCCATGGACCACCGGAGCTTTCTGCTGCCTTGCTGCAGGCTGGTGCTGTGTTCCTTGGGGTGCAGGGTCTAAACGGGTCACTTCATCCCAGAGGAGCCGATGTCTGTGAGCACGAGTAGAGACCTAGGAACAGTGGGCGGATGCAGGACCAGAAGCTCTTTGGGTCATTAAACAAAGTCCGTCAGAGGACAGTCCAGAATCCCACTGACATCTGAGGGGCAGGAGAGAACCCAAAGGAGCCAAACAGACTCAGGAGGGTTCTGTGCGCTCCCTACTGGAAAGCAGAAAGTCTCTACTGTCGCTATCCTGGGGCACCCCTCACCCATACTTTGCACTTGCAAGGTTGGGGGGGGAACAACAATGGCTTCACATTTTTTTTTTTTTTTGGTTTTTGGGCCACATCTTGTGAGCTATGCACTCAGAAATTGCTCCTGGATTGGAGAACCATATGGGACATCGGGGCATAGAACAGTGGTTCATCCTAGGTTAGCTGCATGCAAGGCAAATGCCCTATCACTTGTGCCACCGCTCTGACCCCGATTTCAAGTTTTAATAAAGATGGGGCACACAGTACTGGGGTGAAGGCACTTGCCTTGCAGGCAGCTGGCCTCGATCCCATCCCCAGCACTGTAATAAGGTCGCTGAGGCACTGCCAGATGTGTTCCAAACCCCACCCAACTTGCCCCAGCAAAAGAACTAAAGTGGTTTAGGAGAACTGAATTCTGGTCACTGAATTTAATGATCTGGGTGGCCTTGATAACGCAATTTCAGCTCCTCATGTCTAAGTTTACATCTACTACAGGTGAAGGGCTGCTGTGCAGTAAAAGCCCCACCACCCCATGATAGTTCTGTGGGAATGCTGGTGAGGGTAAATTAATCTGATTGGCCTAAAATGAAAGGACTCTCTTCATTATACATTTCGCTCAGCAGTCATGCCTCCAAGCCTCTATTCACGATGTTAAGGGAATCCTTATTAATGTCTATTCTTTGCAACAACGCAACAGACCAGATGACTACAGGAGGACTAGAGGAGTTTATCATAAAGAGTAGGGGAACAACATGACAATAAGAATTGGAAAGGATCACTCTGGAAAAGAACTGGGTGCTGGAAGGAGGGAAAATGATAGGCATGATAGCCTTCATTAACAATATTGCAAACCATAGTGTCTAAAATGAAAAAAGGTGGGCGGAAAAGGAGGGAGGGAGAGAGAGAGCAAGAGAGCAAGAGAGAGGAGAGTGAGCTAACGAGCCAGTGAGAATGCCTGTACCAGAGACAGGTAGGCAAGGAGAAGGGCTGGAGAGGGAAACTGGGGTCATTGGCCGTGGGAAATGTGCCCTGATGAAGGTGTTGGACATAGTACACTGAAACTCAATCAAGAACGACTTTGTAACTATGAAAAAAAAAGATACCCGACAACTGGGGCCGAAGTGAGCGTAGTATGGAGGGTGTTTGCCCTGCACAGGCTGATCTGGTGATTCAATCCCTGGCATTCCATATGATCCCCCAAACACTGCCAGGAATAAATTCTGAGCACAAGGGAAAAAAAAAAAAACCCTCAATTATGAACAACCTTGTTACCATGGTATTTAAAATATAGTAATTAAAAGCCAACTAATGGGCCCTGATAGATAGCATGGAGGTAAGGCATTTGCCTTGAATGCAGAAGGTTGGTGGTTCAAATCCCGTCATACCATATGGTCTCCTGAGCCTGTCAGGAGCGATTTCTGAGCATAGAGCCAAGAGTAATCCCTGAGGGCTGCCAGGTGTGACCCCAAACAAACAAACAAACAAAAAAGCCAACTAACAAAAACAGATCCTACATGAAATATCCTATGCTCCAAGGGTTTCTCCTCTCATGCAACCAGTCTCTGGAGCGCTCAAGTTTGGGTCAATGTCTGTCCCTTCATGTCTCTGCTACTTACAGGCCGGCCAAGAATATCGATCTGCCGCTCCAGCCCCTCCAGCAGGGTCACCACGTCCTCCCCGCTGTCCAGCGGGTGCTCCTCGGCCAGCGCCTGCAGCTGGGTGGGCAGGATGCTCAGGAACTGCTCCAGCACCAGCAGCTCCAGGATCTGCTCCTTGGTGTGCAGGTCGGGCCTCAACCACTGGTGGCACAGGGCTCGAAGCTGGATGAGTGCTTCGCGGGGCCCCAATGTCTCCTGGTAGCGCAGCTCTCTGAATCGCAAGCGGAACTGCTCGGGGCCAAGAGGGTTGCTCCCTAGCGGGCTGGATTCCTGGTCCCAGGTGGGATCTTCTTCAACCTTGACGATGACAAGGTCCTGCTCAGGAGCCGGGTCTGCAGAGGATGGGGCGAAAGGCTTTCTCGATTCTGAAGCCATAGAGCAGACTTCCTTCTAGCAGCTTCTTTTTCTTCTTAAGAACCCTAGAGGGAAAAATGACAAAGGCCCCAGTGATTTCATCAGGCCTCATAATAAGCTCTTGATCAACAACATGGAGTTCTTGCCTCTCACTTAAGTGCTCCTCTCCTGGTTCCAGATAGAACCTCTTTCCACTTTCACATTGCATGATGGGGAGGAAGCTTGCCTTGCATCTGCCTACTGGGGTCTGATCCTCAGCACCCCATATGGTCCCCTCCAGACTGTACGGAGTGGCCCCTGAGCACTGTCAAATGAGCACCTCTCCCAAACCAAACTTTTGTTATGTTAAACCCAATTGGAACAATCCCTTCCTGTTTCCTCTGCTAGGGGATGTGAACTAGATCAGACAAACTCAGTAAACTATAGGCTGATGGAACTGAAACCAGTTAGGCTGGTGTGTTTAGTCGCAGCGGTCCTCATGTAACCCCTAACACCACTGGCTTCACCAGCTGTGCTCTTTCTTGTCCACGTTCATCAGACAAAGCTAATTTCAAGGTACCTCAACACTTTCTCTTCTCCATTTGACACTATTCTCATACTTCCATATTCCCTCCTGTCTCAAGCTAACTTTTACCATGGATCTCAGGTCAAGATCCAACTAACTACCTTTAGAACACTTGCCCCTATTAGCTTCGAGAAACACAACTGCCCTGTTAAACCCTGCAATCCCAGAGTTTGGTTCCGAATGTTACAGAAAGGGCTGGAAAGACAGTGCAGTGAGTAAAGCTCTTGGTCTTGCATGTGTCTGACTCACATTCAGTCCTGCCATCACAAGACGACAGGAGTCCCACCAGCAGTGACCTTTGAGCACAGGGCTAGGAATAAGCTTTGAGCACCTCATAGGTATGGTCCCCCAAACGAAAAATCCAAATTAAACAAAGACAATATTAAAAAACTAAGATGGCATGTCGCCTTTCTTTCTTTTTCTTTTTTTTGGTCACACCTGGCAGCACTCATGGGTCTCTCATGGCAGGCTCGGGGGACCATATGGGATGCTGGGACTCGAACCACCGTCCTTCTGCACGCAAGGCAAACACCCTACCTCCATGCTATCTCTCTGGCCCCAGTATGTAGCCTTTCAAGTCTACCATCTTTTCCTTAGTAGCTACATTAGAACTCATCAACTTTTTTTAAAAGGTGAGACCATTATTTAGTTTAGTGGTAATTCCTTTTGCCTTTTTTTGGGGTGTGTCTATTGTTTAAGCCACACCTGGTGGCATTCAGGGGTTACTCCTGGTAGGCTCAGGGAACCATATGGGATGCTGGGGATTGAACTCTGGTAGGTCCCAGGTTGGCAGAGTGCAAGGCAAATGCCCTACCCGCTGTATTATCCCTCTGGTTCCAGAAACCAACAACTTTTTTTTTTTGTTTTTGGGCTACACCAGGCAATGCTCAGGGATTACTCCTGGCTGTGAGCTCAGAAATCGCTCCTGGTTTGGGGGAACATATGGGACACTGGGGGGATTGAACTTCGGTCTGTCCTAGGCTAGCACAGGCAAGGCAGGCACCTTACCTCTAGCGCCACCACACTGGCCCCAGAAACCAACAACTTTAATGCTATGTATTGATGCGTTTTTTTTCCTCAGATCCCCAACTGAGAGATATTTGTGTTGTTTTCAGCTTCCAATCACTAAGAACACCTGTATGTGCTTACTAGTCGGCAGAAACCTTCTTTGAGGGATTATCTATTCAAAATGCATCTATCTTTAAAATTACATATTTTCACTGGGATTGGGGAAGTCTTTATGTTTTTTTGGGTACAGGTTCTTTATGTTGTGGTTTGCAAATATTCCTTTTTATTTTTAAGCACTACCATTGGAAGAGTAAGTAGTTTTTGCAGTTCTTTTTTTTGGGGGGGGGGGCACACCTGGTGGTATTCAGGACTTACTCCTGGCTCTGTGGTCAAGGAACCATTTGGGGTGCTGGGGATTAAACCACAGTTGGCCAGATGCAAGGCCAGTGCCAAAACTGCTATACTATGGCTCAGGTACCAATTTTGCATATGCACATCTGTATTATGGATACACAGACTGGTTTTCATTCTCCTTTTTGGAGGGGGTTGGGTGGTATGGGGCATTCAGGCTGGTGCTCTGGATCATGAGCTCCCCCTGATCTCTTGCCCTGTGAACCCTTGCTCTGACCCTCCAACATCCTGACTTATAAGAATTTTTCATTAGAACTGGAGGGATAATCAAGTGGGGGTAGGATGCTTGCCTTGCTCTAGGATAGGAGGTCCAGGGTTTGATCTCTGACACCTCATATGATCTCCTTTCCCAACAGCAAAGAATGATCCTTGGATGCAAAGCCAGGAGCAAGGCCTGAGCACAGTGGGAGGATAGGTAGCTCATAAAACAAAAAATTAAAAAGTAACAGGGTGCAAGTGGAAGATGTCTATTGATTAAAAAAAAAAAAAGTCCATCCTTAAAGCTAAATCCCATCTCAAACCTGGAAACTGCGTGAAGGCAACTGCGTGAGAGCAACTCAAGGCCCAATACAGTGTTCAGCCAACGTGGTTAAAAGAAAAAAGTTTCAGACGTGCCGTTATCGCGTGAACACACTTGCTATTTTCTGAGAACTTTGTTCTCAAACAAACAAACAAAAACCAAACCAGAATAAATGGGAAAATAAGATGTTTCCATGGTGACCTAGAGCTCCCAAAAGCAAAACACACCTTTTATTTTTTGTACATATGTAATTTATTAACAGAAGGGACAGACAGTTAATACTATTACAAACTATAAAATTCCACCATACATAGAACTCTGAAATAGCATGAAAAAATATTTCTAATATTTTAATATTTTAGTTACTTTCTAAGTATCAGCATGTAAACTTGCCTATATGCGTTACAACTTACCAAAAATTTAAAAACACACCTTTTGAAGAAACTACCTGTCCAAGTGTCAGAAGTGCACAATTGCACAGTGGAAAAAAAGGATAAAGAAAAAAAAATCTGGCTGTGGACCCCACTAAGAAACTGGGGAGGCCACTTCCCATTTAAAAAGGAGACAGAGTGCAACAACAACAATAATAAATTATAACAGATCATATAGAATATATTAATATATTACTTATTAATTAAGCGTAACCATGATTTATTATAATTAATACATAACATAATTATAATATACGATAAATAGAATACACACAACATAATTAATTATAATTAACAATAAATTAATATTAATTGATTAATATAACATGAGATCATATTATATATTATAATTAATAATGATAAATTATAAAACAATACATTCTCCAGCCCAGGGAAGAAGGCGAGCGCCCTTAGAAGAGTTCCTTGCAAAAGAAAAAAAAAACTGGGACTCCAGACTTTGAATGAGACCTTGGGGCGCCCCCCAGTAGCACCCCCAATTCCAGGCCCCTCCACTTGGCTTGGAACTGCAGTTGCTCAGGCCACAAAGCCTGCACCAAGCTTAGGTACTCACCCTGAGTCCCCCCGGCGTTCCTGGGGGGCTGCAATGCATGCACACGCACGGAGCAAGGGCGCGGGGTGCAAGCTGCGATTGCAACGGGGTCGCCCCAACTTCCAAGCCCGCGGAGCCCCTGCAAGGACCCTGGCGCAGCATCTTGCCCCCAAGGCACTTCCGGGGGCTCTCTAGGAATCCCGGAGGCCCGCGCGCTCTATGGTCGGTGCGCGGAGGGGCCTCCGGGCTTCCAGCCGTGTCCCCCTGCGAGCCGTGTCGACTGCGCAGCCGCAGACGCATCCTCGGCGCGGGTCCCGGATCACGTGATCCCAAGGGATGGGATAACGGTTTTCCTCTTCCCCAAATATCTCCTGTAAACGAGCTGCAAGCTACTCTCCCACCCCCCATTAAAGATCATACAAACTTAATGATTAAATAAACTAATTATGCCTCTAGAGCCAAAATTTAACAAATAAACATCTGCCTTTATCTAGCATGGATATTCATTGTCCTGTGTGACATATCCAACCTCATATAGGTGTGTTGTGTAGGTGTCAAGAACTAGAGTTTAACTTTGCCCACCCAATATCCCAATGTGGTAATATTTCTGCAGCTTGTTTTATTTTTTTTCTAGCATTAGTTGCTGAGGTTGTATATAAAGTGCTTCTTCCATTGTTTTTGTTTGGGGCCACACTCAGCAGTGCTCAGGGATTACTCCTGCATCTATATGCTCAGGGACCAGTCCTGGCAGTGTTCTGGAGACAAATATAGGGTGCTGAGGCTCGAACATGGCTAAATGCCCTACTCACGGTCCAAATGATCTGGCCCCTCTTATGCTCTTTTCAACATACAAATTGGGTGCAAGAGGTAGGCCATTTGCCTTGCACACGCTAGCCTAGGACAGCCGGCAGTCCGATCTCCCTGCATCCCATATGGTTCCTGAGCCAGGAGCGATTTCTGAGTGCATAGCCAGGAGTAACCCCTGAGTGTCACTGGGTGTGGCCCCCAAAAGTAATAAACAATCAAAACACACAAAACATTGAGTCTTTTCATTTCTCTTTCTTTCCGTCTCTTCTCCCTCTCCTCCCCTACCCTCTCCAAAGTTTTAGTGATTTTTAATGTATGCAAACTGGAGTTTCAATGACTTCTATTGTACACCTTATATAATGATATAATGGGATGGTACTTACATAAAAATCAGTAAATATACCATAAAAGTTTAAACAGACATCAGAATTTCTCCCTGCTGTATCATGAGTCAGAATTTCCTATTTAAGGCTGAGTTAGAGCCTATTGTATGTTCACACCACATATTGTCCATCTACCTGTCATGGATTGAAGCCTTTGTGGAGATTGGCTCTCTCTCTCATATATATATATATATATATATATATATATATATATATACACATATATATAACATAAATATGTTATATATATAACGTAATATATAAACATAAATATATATAACATATATATATATAACATAAAAACACCAAATAGTATTTGATTGCTATGTGTCATACATTGAGTTCATTTTTTTTTCCTTTTGGTTTTTGGGCCACATCCTGTGATGCTCAGGAGTTACCCCTGGCTCCTGGCTATGCACTCAGAAATTACTCCTGGGGACCACAACGACAGCACAGCAGTAAGGCGTTTGCCTTGCAGGTGGCCAACACAAGATGGACCCTGGTTTGAATCCCAGCATCCCATATGGCCCCCAAGAAACTCCTGAGCACTGCCGGGTGTGACCCAAAAACCAAAAAAAAAAAAAAAATACCGCTCCTGAATTGGGGATATCATTACTGGCACCCAGAGTAGTAACATTCATATTTTTGTGAGGGCCAAGTTATTAATAAAAAGAATCTGTTTTGTCTTGGTTACAGCTGCCAACAGAATGCTATAAAATATATATATATATATATATATATATATTTTTTTTTTTTTTTGGTTTTTGGTCCACACCCAGTGATGCTCAGGGGTTACTCCTGGCTATGTGCTCAGAAGTCACTCCTGGCAGGCACGGGGGACCATATGGGAACTGGGGGATCGAACCGTGGTCCGTCCTAGGCTAGAGCAGGCACCTTACCTCCAGCGCCACCTCCCGGCTCCCTATAAAATATTTTCATCTTTGACAACTTAATGGGTAAGAAAGGGTTTAAGGTTTTCCCTACCCCTTATCTTTCCTTCCTTTTCCTACACAAACATTGGCTTAAGATTCCAGCACCATTCTGGAGACTATGTGGTGCTCTTGTGCATGTGCATGTGTAAGCACATGGTGTGTAAGTGTGTCCTAAGCAGAAAATAAAAGAGAATGGAGTTTACAGTGAGAAGGAAGTAATGTAATTTGAAAGAAGGCAGTGACCATGGCCTCACTAATTGACATCTGGACAAAGATGGAGAGAGATGGGTGAGAGAACTACCAGGGGAAGATGTTTAGGTGGAGTAGCAAATATACAAATGACCAGTGTGTGTTTGACATATTCCAGTATGGAGGGAAGTTTGATGATGAACCTATTTAGCTGAATACTCACCCCCTACCCACACCCTCAGCGCTATGGCACATTATTCCCTGGAGTTCTCCCTTTTTGTTCTCTCTCTATTGTGACAACTTAATCTTTCAGCTTCCCAAATTCTATTCTTCTGACTTGACAATAAGTCGATGGTGCATATGCACACAAGACACACATAACAGTGCCC
>PVKC010040054.1:0-12417 GCA_004027635.1 Crocidura indochinensis | reverse complement strand
TACTGTATTTTACTCTGGCCCTAGATTCTTAGGAAATTTTAGAAACAAGGCTTTGATGTTTCTGAAGCTCATTATTTTCATATGTTCTTATTTTCCTACAATGGTATTAGAAAACTAAACTAATATTTTAGAGCATGGGAAAATGTGAGAGAGGTCTTATGAGAGAACTGGGCAGAGAGGAATATGTTAGAAAGGCACAGGACTTTTAGAATGATCTAAAAAGTTGAAGCAAAACCAGTGGTCTGTTAAAGGAAAAGTAAATGAATGAAAGCAAATTTATTTAGACTATACGATGAAATGAGTTATTGAAGACAAAATGACTCAGCAACAGTCTTTTACTATTGCCTAAAATGTCAAGTAGAATAAATAGAACTACTAAAAACATTTTGTTTGTTTGTTTTTGGGCCACACCTGGTGATGGTCAGGGGTGTTACCTCTGGCTATGCGCTCAGAAATCGTTCCTGGCTTGGGGGATCATATGGGCACTGGGGATTGAAACCAGGTTCACCCTGGGTCAGCTGCGTGCAAGGCAAACTCCCTACTGATGTGTCAATGCTCCAGCCCCTACTAATAACTCTTAATGAATTTACTGTTCTAATTTTTCTCTCCATAGATGCTGTAGAGAGTAAATGTGAAAGCAAACCATATCTACTTTTTGGATTTTAATAATAATTAAAAAATTTTTGCTTAAGTGACAAAATGAATTAGGATTTAAAAAACACTAATAATTTCAATCTTAGTCTCATAATACCTGCCAATCAGATAACTAGCTACCTGTTTGTCTTAAAAAAGCAACAGAGTTGTTGATTGATGAAGTTTTAATTTTTATAGTTCTAAAATTTTGATATCAGGATAGGTAATGACCAAGGGAAGTCTCCAACTTAATATCATCCTTTAAAGAACTCTGCCTTGTTTTGCATTGGGCTTAATGGAACTCATTATTTAATAAACTTCCTCAGGCAAGATCTGAGCAACCACTTCTTGATGGCTTCATTCATACAGATCTGGGTATGTCAGTTCTGAAATCTTTCTTTTCATTCCTCTTTGCTCTCAATCTATTATGTTGCTATTTCTAGTGGTATACTTTTTAACCTCCAGTTGATAGCCCAGATACCACTTATTTTTATATCCCTTTTCTCTATTTTCCTTCTTTATATCTTAAACTCACTGCCACATTAACCTTTCTATAACAGAATTGAGGGGAAATAAAGAGGAAATGTGCAGACCATGCATGCACCAAGAGGCAGGAAACAGTAGGTCACCAAGGGAACACTGCAGAGGCAGGACCAGTACTTGTGGTCACACATTTCTTCTAGTCAATGAAAAACCTCAATGGAATGAACACCTTGCCATGAATATTTCACCCAGCCAGATTTTCTTTCAGGTTTGAAGGAAGAATAAATTGCATTACAGATAAAAAACAGCTTAGGAACTTTACAGACGCAAGCAAATGTTAAAAGAATTGAAGGGTCGACTTTAAGACAAGACAGACTCCACTAACACACCAAACTTCTACAAAAAATAACACAAAATCCCATAATAATAATAATAATAATAACTCAATGTTAACAGACTAAATATGTCAGTTAAGAGACACAGGTGGTGGGGCCAGAGAAATAGCACAGCGGTAGGATGTTTGTCTTGCATGCAGCTGATCCAGGATGTACAATCCCGATGAGATCATCATGACATTTTTCAAAGAAGTGGATTAAAGAAGTTAAATTAACTTGGAACAATAAACATTCAGGAATATCTAAAGCAATCCTTGGGGAAAAGGATGGGTGTCTTAATTTTCCTCAAATTTAAACAGCACTATAAGACATAAGTTGTCATTAAAACAGCATGGTATTGGAATAAAAACAGACTCTAAGTTAATGAATAGATCATAGATGCATGACCAATTAGTCTTCAATTAAGGGTTAAGAACTATACAGTGGAGAAAGAAAAGCCTCTTCAACAAAGATGCTGGGAAAATTGGTCAATTACATGCTATAAAAGTGAATTCAGACCTTTCCTTAGCACCATGCACAAGGCCACATCAAAATGGATTAAAAATCTTGGTATCAGACCTAAAGCCTTAAGGCATATAGAGGAAAACATAGGCAGAGCACTTCATGACTTTGAAGCTAATGGTGTAGTGAAGGATGAAACACCACTGTCCAAGCAAGTGAAAGCAAAGTTAAGCAAATGGGTTTATATTAAACTGAGAAGCTTTTGCATCTCAAAGAAAACAGTGACTAGGATACAAAGACCAACCACAGAATGGAAGAAACTATTCACCCAATGCATATCAGATAAGGGGTAATTATCTAAGATATACAAGGCACTGACAGAATTTAGTAAGAAAAATCATTTAATTCCATCAAAAAATGGGAGAAGAAATGAACAGACATTTCCTCAAAGAAGAAATACATATGGCCAAAAGGTACATAAAAAATGTTCCACATCATTAATCAGCAGGGAGAAGCAAATCAAAATGACAATGAGAAATCATTTCACACTACAAAGACTGGTACATATCACAAAGAACAAGAACAACCAGCACTGACATGGATGCAGTGAGAAAGGAATGTTCTTTCAGTACTGATGGAAATGCAGACTGGTCCAGCCTTTTTGGAAAACAATATGGTCATTCTTCACAAAACTAGAAATTAGCTCCCATATGATATCATATGGACCAGCCCGAGGAACCCAAAAACTGCATGCAGAAAAGCCATCTGCATTCTTTTCATTGAATACTATTTACAATAGACAGAATCTGTAAAACAACCCAAGTGCCCAAGAACAGATGAGTGGCTAATGAAACTGTGTTATATCAACACAGTGGAATATTATGTAGCAGTCAGTGTCCTCAAACTATGGCCTGCAGGCATATTGTATTTGCTTCTGTTTTGTTTCTTCACTTCAAAATAAAGTGAAAAAAATTTCAAAATAAATTTGAAAAATTCCTATGCAGTGTGCATAGGAATTTGTTCATAGTTTTTATTTTTACAATAGTCTGACCCTCCAATGCTCTGAGGGACAGTGAACTGGCCCCCTGTTTAAAAAAGTTTGAGGATCACTGATAACTATTAGAAAAAAATGAAGACATAAATTTTGCTTAAACATGGTTGGGTATGAAGAGTATTTTGCTTTGTGAAATGAGTTAGAGGGAGAGTGATAGATATAGGTTAATCACTCATTTGTGGGATATAAGAAAAGCATAAGATAATATGGTAATAATATCCTGACACAATAGAGATTAGGGCCTATGGTAGGAAACTTGATACTAGAAGAACAGTGCAGTTTGGGTAGAGAAGGGTTCATTATAATAATGGTAATTGGAACTGATTACTCTGGATATGACCTGGGTGCTGAAAGGTGATAAAGTGATATGCATAGTACTTTTTTTTTTACTAACAATAGTGCAAACCATATAGACAAAAGGAAAAAACATGAATGTGAAAGAGAAGTAAAATCTGTGTTCCAGGGAGGGAGAGGAGATGGGGGAAAAAAAATCTCTGTTCCAGAGACAGGGAGGGGGTTGGGGTCAGTGGGAAACTTGAGACACTGATGGCAGGAAATGTGTACTGCTGGAGGGTGGTGTACAATTTAAGACTGAAACTCAATCATGAAACTCAATGTTGTAACCATAGTGCTTAAATAAATAATTAAGATAAAAAAGTAAATGCTTTATTCTGTGAAGGGCAATACCAAGAAAACACTAAACATTGTGAATATCACATAAGGCCTCTCTAACTCTGCATGAAAGAAAACAAAATCAATTCCTTTAAATAGACAATGAGAAATTTAATCTTAAAATGCTTATATAAATAATCTATAAGATCAATTTTAAAAAATATAATTTTCTTCAGTTTTTTTATTTATATTGTTATTGAATATCTCCCAGAACCTTAAACAAAACAGTGAAACAATATAGTGGATATTTATTTATTTATTTATTTATTTTTTATGTAAGAAAGAAGTATAGTCCATAGGCCCAGAAAGATACCTGTTTAGACTACCAGAACATGGGTTCCCAGACAGGTAATTTTTGGGGTGAGGGGGAGGAAAATGATTAATTCTCTCTGTCATTCTCAAATAAATTACTGTTTGAAAAATGAAGTACACAGTCATCCTTGCCATAAGTCAGTTTTGAAGATACTAGTAATTTTCTGCTAATTATCTTTTGTAAAGTTTAAATTGAAACTCCTATGTTATAGCTGATTATAAAAAATGACCTTTGGGTATTGTTTTTAATAAGTGCTAAAAAGGACTTACAGTCTCCATCTGTTGTAGAGAAATGTTTAAAGATTGGGGCAAGGTTGAAAGCTACACTTACAACCTTAATTTTTGCTTTTCAGCCACTAGTGAGGTGATTGGAGGCTGATTGTGGTGGTAAAGCCAAAGGGAGATTTCTCTCCAGTCTCTATGAGCATTGTATACCATTTCTCTCTGGCTACTGCATCTGAAATCACCCATCCCATTTGGAGATCCAGGACAATGAGAGGGGTCCATAATGCAGATGCTGGCCTTATTTTGTCTTCTAGGTGTCATCAGGATTCTTATTCCCATCCTTCCATACTCCCACTGTCATGTGCCACTTCTCCCTGACATTGGCAAGCTCCTGAGCCACTGACCATCTCTCGAACCTAAAACCTGCAAATTCATCTTTTCCAATTCACTAATGCCAAAAATTTCTGGTATTGATATCTTGTTTCAAATACCTTCACAATTTCCCACTAGACAAATGAGACCAGGAGTTACTTTCCTGTATAAACACTGAAATAGCATATTATGGCACTGACAATGTAAGTTTGACAGATTATAGAGAGTAATATTGTGCTGAAAAATAAACAGTTCAGATCTCTAACAATAGGAAATCTGAATCTCACATCGTAGCATTCACAAATATTTAAGACAATAAAGGAACAAAATAAACCACATGCTCTGGTAGACCAGGAACCCTATACTTGCTAAATTGTCAAGCTCAAAGACTCAGCCTTGACCACTGAGTAACTTAAGAAATGCTCAAGAAAATAAGGCAATCATTGAAAGAATAATTCAACCAACTGAAAGATGAAATGATCCAGAGAGAGCCCACATAAATGGAAATGAAGGAGTTAAAAATACAACAGCAACAAAAATTAACATTTAAAGGACCATATCAATGATATTGAAGACAAAATACTGACCATCACCAAAAATCACATGACAAAAGAAAAAGACATAAACAAATGAATGATGGGGCTAGAGCAGTGGTACTATTGGTAAGGCATCTCTGCCTTGCCCCTGCTAGCCTAGGACAGATGGCACTACGATCCCCCGGTGTCCCATATGATCCCCCAAGCCAGGAGCAATTTTTGAGTGCATAGCCAGGAGTAACCCCTGAGAGTCATCAGGTGTGGCCCAAAAACTAAAAAACAAAACAAAATAGGGAGCCGGGCGGTGGCGCTGGAGGTAAGGTGCCTGCTGCCTTGCCTACGCTAGCCTAGGACGGACCACGGTTCGATCCCCCGGTTCCCATATGGTCCCCCGTGCCTGCCAGGAACATCTGAGCTCATAGCCAGGAGTAACCCCTGAGCGTCACTGGGTGTGGCCCAAAAACCAAAAACAAAACAAAACAAAACAAAATAAATGAATGAGAATGCTAGATTTGTGAAGGATATTACCAAGAGAAATAATCTTCAAACCATAGGAATAAATAGGAGAGAAAAAGAGAAAGGGATAGAACAGCTGGCAGAAGAAATAATCACTGAAACTTTCCTTATCACTTGGGAGAAGGTCCTGCATAGATTCAAGGGACCAAAGAGGACCAAACAAAATAAACCCAAACAAAACAATACCAAGACACATAGCAATCAAAATGATAAGATCAAAAGTCAAAAACAGACTTCTTAAAGCAGAAAGAGAGAGAAATACCCTCATATATAAGGGGAAAAGCCTAAAAGACAGTGAGGCGTTACACTTGTCATAGTGACTTGGCTTAGGTTTTAGAAAATCAGACATTGATCATTCACTCCTGAACCTTGGATCCCATCTAGGGAAACAGACTGTTTTCTGCACCAGCACCAGGAATCTAACTTTTACCAGGGAAGACCTACTGCTACTTTGGCATTGACTTATTCCAGAGAGGGTTCAATGACACCCTGATGACTTGATAACTTCAGCAATCTACTTTCAGGGCAGGGTTCTCTGCATTGCCACCTAATGGTGAGATGAAACCAGAAGACATTCCATGTCATCTTGATTTCAACATAGGATCTATACAGGAACCAGGATCTTTAACAACAGAAAACTGACAGCAACAACTGTGATTGTGAAGAACTTTTACTAGGACCACAGAGAAAGATTTAGGGGCTAGACAACTTAGTATGCCTGGAGCCTGCAGTTGGTCTTATGCCATGATGCTTCATGGGTAGGGTCTCCGTCATTTTTAGGCCAAAGGTTTTTTCTTTCTAGTTCCCATATTCTGTTGTGCCTATGCAAACAACAACAACAACAACAACCGCCATATACACACCTTGTTTATTGTACTTTTTATCTCTTATCTTTTAAAAAAAGAGTT
This sequence comes from Crocidura indochinensis, assembly GCA_004027635.1. Classification (NCBI taxonomy): domain Eukaryota; kingdom Metazoa; phylum Chordata; class Mammalia; order Eulipotyphla; family Soricidae; genus Crocidura; species Crocidura indochinensis. The sequence goes on along the minus strand of PVKC010040054.1, from coordinate 5,870 downwards.
TACTAAAACCTCTGCTTTATTGGAGATACAATAATTTTCACAAATATACTTGCTACTGAACTTTTTCTTCTTTTTTCTAATCTTCCATTTTAATTTAAGTTTTCCTTTCAATTTTTTCAATACTTTGCTTTCCCTAATCTTGAAACAAATGAATTATTATAAGCTATGTCACTTATGTGATGCAATTTCTTTAAATAAAATAAATTTAAAGACATTTTTTTGCACTCAACACATCAGAAAAAAGTTTGATATCTAGATATACAAAGGACTCATAAAGGTTAGCTCCACAAAACCTCAAAAAGCATCAAAAATGGGGAGAAGAAATGAACAGTCACTTTCTTTGAGAAAGACTAACAGATGGCCAACAGACACATGAAAACATGTTCATCATCACTTATCATTAGGGAAATTCAAATCAACACAAGAATGTGGTACCATCTTACGCCAGGAAGGTGTAAGTAAGCACATATCAAAAATAATGGCACCGATTTCTGTTGGCAGGGATGTGGTACTAAAGGAATTCTCATCCACTGCTGTGGAGAATGCCTCCTGATCCAACCCCTATGGAAAGAAGTATAGGGAGTTTATAAACTCAAAATTGATCTGCCATGTGACCCAGCAATCCCTCTCTTGGATACCTATCCCCAAAACATAAAAACATTTATCTGAAAGTATGTATGCACACCACTATTAATCGAAGCACTCAGTGCAATAGCCAAGATCTGGAATCAAACTAGATGTCCAACAACAGATGAGTGGATCATCAAGATATGGTACACAATGTAATATTACACAATGTAATATTAGATAGCTGTAAGAAATGATAGAATCATGCAATTTGCATTAACATGGACAGAAATAAAAATTATATTAAATGAAGTAAACCTGAAGAAGAAGGATAAATGCAGAATGATATCACTGATATGTATTATTTAGAATAACTACATGAAGAAAAACAATGGTCTAAATGGTAGACATTCCGAACACCATAGGTGCCAGTGTATAGCAAGGAGAAGGGAACAAATCAAGCGGAAGAGGAAAAACACAAGCCTTTTCTCTTTCTGTACTACAAAGAAACCTGCAACAATGAAAACAGCTGTTTAGATTGAACAGGTGTTCAATTAACCTTTCACTACAAAGGCCTATAATAATGTTCTAATGCATTTATCCACAGAACTAGGTGCAGATTATGACTGGATGCCAGGACTCCCACTGCAGTGCTCACAATCAACATGTTTTAATCCTTAATTTTATTATGTATAAAATAACTCTTCAACTCCTTTCTCCACAGAGGTTCTTGGGGATAGAGGTTGGAGACCTTAATTTCATAATTCATACTAGACTCCAAATACAGTGCATATTATGACAATGTCTTGACAAAATACTCCAATTTATCCACTTCCTTTTGATTATTTCTACTATTATGACTTAAATCTTATAACCATAGAGACCATGAAGTAGCAAATGAACACCACAGACTTTTGTTAGAAGCCCCATTCATTGAGTATGTTTTTGAAAATTACTATTATCATTTATAATTTTTTTTGCTTTCCTTCTCTCCTTTTTTATTATTTTCCAGTTCAAACTATGTCACTATTATATCATAATGCCCTTTCTGGCAGTGTCCTTTCAGAAAGGGAACCTTGATATACAAGACATGGTGGATGATACTACATAGGGTAGACTCCTTTTATAGTGCTCACTAGCATATTGCTTAGTACTCAAGATGTGAAAGTTATGTTTATCCTAAAATGCTCCATGCACAAGCTAACCCTGAAAGCTTCATTTAGTAAAGTTCATCCTCACCATTGATGAAGTGCTTAGAAATTGAAAAACCTTTCCCCTTTGAAGTCCTGGCCAAGTTTTTTTTAAAGTTTTTAAAAAATCTATTATTTTTTATTTACTTTTCAAGTGCTCTGACCCATTCCATAAGGATCAGACCTCCAACTACAACCTATGAATAGACCTCTAATGTCCATCTATAAGTGGGTGTGAGTATATATGCAGTGGTCTCCTTTATGTTTGTCTAATCTGTATTATATCCATTCCAAGCTTATATTATATATAGACCCTGTTATATACTATCCCTCCTCCCTCCCTCATTCAAAGTTCCTCCTACCCTCTTACCCCTTCAATCCTGATTCATTATCTCTCCCTATAGAACCCTCTTTACCCTCAGTTCTGAACTCCTTAGGAACCAAAACTGGTTCCTGCCCCTGTAAGCTGCCACCCAACTCCCAAAGTGAAAGAACACCCTTCATCCCCACATCTCTGGCCTGGCAAGAAAGAAGCTGCAGCCACCACTCCTGCTGGATCATTCTATGCAGCCCTTCACCCCACCCCCCATTGTGGACTGTTGCTTACTACCGGATTCAGCTCCAGAGGAACCCTCAGCTTGGGGACAACTACCAGATCCCTTCTTGCCTTAATGTAAACCATTTCTTAGACTAAATAAGACCATGGTGTGGGATGAAGATGTGCCCTGGATCATATCCCCCAAGACTATCTCAAAAGACTTAGTGAGAATATCTATGTTTTCTTTGTATGTTTATTTCCTTAATAGTTATAACTCTTAGTATGTTTGTTTCCAAATGTAGAGGTAGCCTCCTCCAGCCCCCTTTTTTCCTTTTGCTTGCTTTGGTCATGCTTAATAAGAAATTCTAGTAGAAAAGTCTTGCTTGGAATAAAAGCTCAGAGATTGTAGAACTTGTCATTTTTGCCTCCAAATGCACCAATAATATAATATGCATTGTTCCTTTTTGCATAGACACATTAAATTTGGGGGAAATGTTATGTATAGATACAAGTTATTATCTAATAGGGATAAATTTTATTATACAGGGGTGCCTTCCATCTTGAACATTTGCCATGGGGACTTGACTTAGAATTACTGTGATTGGACATTGACCATCCAACCCCAAACCTCTGATTCCCTACCTTAGAACTGGCATAGTTCTCTGCACCAGCACCAGGAATCAAACTCCCCCTGGGGGAATCCCAATACCGTTCCAACTTGTGCCAGGGTAAGTTCATATGACACATGATGATGAGGAAACAGCAACAACTTGATCTAAGGGCAGGTTGCCCTACCTCATCACCTAATGATGAGATGAAATCAGAAGACACCCTGTACTAGAATCTATGCAAAAACCAAGATTGTTAATTACAGAAAATTGACTACAAAAACTGCCACTGAGCAGAACTTTTCCTGGAACTATAACAAAAGACTTTATCCTAGACTTCATTCTAGGATCTGTGCAAAAACCAAGATCTCTAATTACAACTGTGACTAAGCAAAACGTTTCTTGGCACCATAAGGAAAGACCTTGGGGTTTGACAATGAACATGTCTGGCACCATAAGGAAAGACCTTGGGGTTTGACAATGAACATGTCTGAGCCTGTAGTCGGTTTCATGACAGAATGCTTCAAGGGTAGAGACACCCTGTATCTCTTAGGCTAAGGGCATTTCCAATTTCCCCAATACTTACTGTGCCTCTGTAAAAAGAGAAAAAAAAAAAACCCCAACCAACCAACCAAACAAAAACCTTGCCATACCAGCCCTCCCTTTTTTTCTTTTTCTTTTTTTTAAATTTATATTTATATCTTCTAGACAGTAGCTCCTGCCCACTTTCCTTTTTTATTTTTTTAATAGAACCATAGAACATGAATCATCTTTTTCTGCCTCATATTTATATGGCTTCCTATAAATTGAGAAAAAAAAACTGATGGTATCAAGGGCAAAGTGGTCTCATGAGCATTGAGTGGAAATAAAAAATGATCTGACCTAAATACCCAACCCAAAGTCAATGACAATAAATCAAGAAACTAACAATACAACAAGATATAGAGAGAGTTAGAGAGATAATGCAGTGGATAGGGCACTTATCTTGTATGTAGCTGATCTGAGTTTGATTTCTGGCAACTCAGAAAAGTTCCCTGAGCTTGCTAGTAATTCCTAATCACAGAACCAATATTAAGTCCTGAACACTGCCTGAGAGGTTCTCAAATGAAAACAAACAAAAAACTTCTTGGCCCTGTACATGCTGGACATGTGTTCCACCACTTGAGCCCTCTTCCCAATCCTTGTTTTTGGTTCACATCTGGCAATGCTCAAGAATTATTCCTGGCTGTGATTGGGGGGGAACCATGTAGAATATCAGGGACCAAACTAGGATTGGCCATACAGTTTCCTGCCTGCTATATTATCATTCTGGTCCTGGAAAACAATATTTTTGTTTGTTTTTCATTTGGGGCATACCCAGCTATATACAGGGTTGACTCCTGGATCTGTACACAGGAATCATTCCTGGTGAACTTGGAAGAACCATATGGGAAGCTGGGGATGGAACCTGAGTCAGCCACATGCAAGATAAACACCTCCTCACTCTCCAATTGTTCCAGTCCCAATACAGTATTTTTAAATTAAGTATTTCTAAAATGGTACACACCATTTTAATTCACTGTGGCTGGTGGATGTTAGTTGGGAATAAGGCTACAAGAAGAGAAAGACATCATGACAATCTTAGAGATGAATGTTAATTCTTTTTTTTTTTTAATGTTTTTTAAAATACATTGTGGTAATCTGGTGTTACTTTTGGCTCTGTGCTCAGAAATTGCTCCTGGCAGACTCTGGGAACCATAATGGGGTGACAGGTAACTAACCCAATCAGACACATGCAAGGCAAATGCCTGACAGTCTCTGCTATCGCTCTGGCCCCAAAAAGATAATTGTGACTTTTTTTTTATTGGCGAAGCTGCTAAGCAAAAGCAAAAAATTATGAGTAAGCCTGGAAAATAATAAAAAGCAGAATTTTGCTAAATATGGGCAATATACAGGAAAGCCATGTATTTTGTTATTCTGGAAATGCAGTTTTTGATGTAGTAAAATTCATAAAACAATAATTATTTCCAGTGATATATATATATATTACAGAGTGATTTGTGGTATTAACATTAATGTAAGTTTTATACAGAGAAATAAAACTTCTGTTTGATAAGGAGAAATATTTTAGAATAAGTGGTGTTAGTTGCTTCAAATTTTTGAATGATGAGTAGAATTAAGTGGAATTTAAAGTAAAATTTCACATATACAATTGAAAATTGCCCAATCTTTCTGATAAGAAAGAAGTTTTCATTACTTATTTAGACAATCAAAAAAACTGGGAAAGAGACATGATAAAATATATATAATAATAAATGACAGTAAACATTTTTAAACAAATATATGTACATATATACATATATATATTTTGGGTGGGTTTCAACCACACTCAGTGATGCTCAGGGGTTACTCCTGGCTATGCGCTCAGAAATCGCTCCTGGCTTGGGGGACCATATGGGACTCTGGGGGATGGAACTGTGGTTTGACCTAAGCTAGCATGCACAAGGCAGACGCCTTACACCCAGTGCCACTGCTCTGGCCCCTTAAACAAGTAATTTTTATCATTCTACAAATACAAGCCCCATTTGTAGATACTATTACTATTTAAAAGTACTATTTTTAAATTATTAAAATAAAAAAAGATTATCACACTGATAATTGGTAAGGTCTATGGGATTTTCATTCAGGTAACTATTTCTTCAGAATACAATATCAGAAGCAAAATGAAGCCATATACCTCCTGCACTTTAAGGAATTGGCAAAGCCCCACCCCTTCTTGCCCTGGTACAGAGTTGCTACATACCAAAGGTGTGCTTGCTGGGACACCCGCAGACCAGGTTGCAGGAGCCACTTTGGGCTGCCAATTTGCTCCACCAGTCAACTTTTTCTCTCCAGAATTCCATTGAAGATCTCCCCTAAAAATAAAGCACATACCATACATAATAACCACCCTTGCAAAACCCACTCTTATCTGGAAACACAGTGAGT
>PVKC010040053.1:0-12413 GCA_004027635.1 Crocidura indochinensis | reverse complement strand
ACAGAACGAAATATGCAAGCCAAAGTCAATGTAATAGGATCAATTATAATAGAATCAATAGAATCAACAATAGAATCAAAAGGGACCTAAACTTTAACAATCTAAACTTCAAGTGGCCTGTTATATTTGCAGGTCAGTGGGCAAAGTGTAGTGGTAGAGGATGCCATCTGGGTCCATTGGTTGAGGGAGGTTGACCCTGACACAGAAATTCAACTATAAAAGAAACTGTAGATCACATTTGTTATAATAAAATTTAAAAATATTAAAAGGATAGGCATGTCCTTTCTTTAAAGAAAGGAACTTTCTGAGAAAAGACAGAAGGAAATGGTCAACTGAAACTTTCTTCATATTTCAAAGACTTGGGCTAGAAAGATGGCCTTGTGGGCTGGATTGTATGCCTAGGATGTGTGGGTTCAATTCCCTGCATGAGCCCTACACTAGGACTACAGGGTGGCTCAGGTGATCCCCAGCACTGAACTTTCAGATCTACCCAGCTGAGCCATGGGAATAAATATAGCTCTGTCACACCAACACAAATTTAAAAAGATAAAGAATAACCTAAATGTAAAATGATGGGTCATTTAAGATGAAAGAATTCACTGCTGAGTTTTATCCTTGGAGCTTAAGTGGTTCTTGGCCATTTTGAATTTTTCACTCAACGCAACCTTCTTTCACCTATTGTTCCAGTGTCCACTTCACTGCTATTCGTTATGTTCTATTGCTTTAGAACTTCCAGTGCTCTTTGTTGTCTCTTTGCTTGCTTGTTTGCTTGACTGCTTGCTGGCTTCTTTTGCTTGTCTGCTTGCATTTCTGAATTGCAAACAGCACCAATATTTAAAGACATATGTATGTATCCTGGTACACAGAGAAAAATACATCTTTTCCTTGGCAATGTGTTGTAACTCCCGACAATAAAATAGAATTCTTTCCAATTTTGCCTTCAGAGGAGTTCTCTATTTGTATTATGATTACCTCTTAGCTGGCATCCATCACTTGTTTCCTAATCAACTTTTGCTTAAAAAATCTTGACTCTGTGTTTCTTGCTTTGCTCCTTCCTCTTATCCAGTAAAGAGGAAAAAATTGGGATTTGTTCAAAAAGCCTGCCACATTAAAACACAAAGTTTTTCCCTTTTTTCATATTTGTTGCTCAAACAATGAAGATATTTTCAGTGGACTATTATTTGAGGTCCTAATTAAAGCATAATTAAGTATTTTGATTGCTAGCATGAATTTTACTGTTCATTTTCAAACTGGGGAATGCTAAATTTCAGTGCAGATGTAACAATAGTGTAGAATTGCTGACACAGCACAAATAATCTTCATGTTTTGCAATACATTTATCAGAACTTTAGAATGCAAATTCAATTCATTTGGTTTGACTTATTGATATGAGCATATTTGCCAACATTTTTAACGGTCACCTTTCTTACTGAAGAGTAATGGAAAACCAAAGAAAAATGGATACAGTCACCCATCTTCTATTGTTATTTTCAGTGTTGTTTGGTAATCTGGTAAAGTAAATAAGCAAGAAAAGATGTGATAGGATTTCTTGCTCAGAATATTCAGTGTATTCAAAGTGACTTTCTATTGAAATGAAAAGCATAGTCTCCCAAGTTGATCAGTGTTTTCTACAACATTGCTTATTCCATCATCAATATTAAACACTCTTATTGGTTTGGATCTCACTAAAAACTCCATACATAATGGGGGCACTATGTGTCAACAATGGAATATTGACTGCATATGTGGGTAGGGGAACAAGAAGCAGTGGTCCTATGTCTCTTTTGAATTCACTTATAAAACAAAAGTACAAGGATTGAAAGACTAAAAATATAAAAACAACAGAGAATCAAACCATGGGTGGGAATGTTCTGAATGTGAGACCAGACAGGACTGCACAAGTTGTAATTCCATGAAGTCAGGCAGTAGGTCAAAATAATGTTATATCAAAACATACAATACAGGTTTTCAAAGGGAAATACTTATTTCACAGTGAAGCAAAGGTAGTTAAGATCAGTGGCAAGATGTTCTTTTCTTTTTTCTTTTATGGGTTTTTAGTCCACACCTGGCAGCACTCAGGAGTTCCTTCTGGCTCTGCACTCACAAATCACTCCCAGCAGGCTTGGGGAATCACATCAGACGTCAGGAATAAAACCCAGGTCTGTCCCAAATTAGCCGCATGCAATGAGAATGCCCTACCACTGTGGTATTGCTCCTGCCCACATCATACAGGTAGAGCACAAACACATTCCATCAACAATGGCTAAATAGGTTTTTTTTTAAAAAAAAAAAAGATATGGGTATAACTCGACAGAAAAAAGTATCAGAAATATAATGGGGGAATAAAATAAACATAGTAAGGTGACAACAGGTGTGAAAAGGCATCAAAAAATGAGAACTTGTCTATAGAACTGAGCTTACCATGACAGGAGCATAGAAATGGGGGTAGTATGATGGGGATACTGATATACTGGTGGAAGAAAACAACCAAATATATAAAGATTGGGATGTTAGAAAGTTGAGTTCATGAAATGAAGTAAAAAGAAACCTGCTATACTGAAGAGAAGAATGATTAAGAGAACTTAGCTAAAAGATCTTGAAGCCCGAGTTCAAATCTTTATACTGACACATAAAATGTATACTATCATTGATAAATTAACTTTTTCTTGGTCTAAGTTTACTTATCTATAAAATGGAGATAGTGATAACAAAACATGACAGGTATGGTTGTTTTGAGAATGAAATCTCTCAATGCATGTCTAGTGTTTGGAAGAGTGATATACACTAAGATTGTGGAAAGTTTTGGCCTTAGTATATGGACAGAAGAACTTATTTTATGGAACATATTAGTTCTTTTCCTATTTATCAATGTCAAGACACTAACTCACAATCTTCCGAAGTTTCTAATTTATTCCTTGCAGCAAAGCTGAGAGGCATGCTTTCATGTGTCTTTTTTACAGATAAAGAAAATAAGGCTCAGAGAAATATCATTTATCAAGTTTACCCAACTAGTAAGAGGGGACAAGTGTTTCAATTGTCTATATCCTGAGCCATCTGTCAAAACCACGTTCTAAATAATCTCACTGCATCCCTCATTTCTCAAATGTCCCTCATTTCTCCCCATAGAATTTAGAGCTTCTATAGCATACTTGTTTCTGTGAACAGTATGTTTCCAAGAAAATGGCAAATTTTTGCTTTTCTAACCTCTGAAAATACAAATCAAACAGTATTCAGGATCAAAGATGAAACCTTCTGTAGATTACATGTTTAATCTATTAAACATTTAATTGCAATTATCATTCGAATTTGTTCAAAGAGTAACCATCTTTATCAACAGGTTTTCGGAAAATAACTAATCTGTTTTCCTGTTTTACAGTCTACACCTTCGTTTCTGCAAAGAAACATGGTAAAGGTGCTTACAAGAACCCAGTAAGAGATCCCAGAAGGAAGTTTAGAGGCTAAAGTGCCCTGGACATGCCTGAACAAGGTGAGTCCGGGTTGCTAAGATCATTGATTCGGGTGCCTGAGCGCTCTGACTTTAGGACCAACCCTATCACAGAATTCCCGAAGGAAACTGAGAAACTGAGGTGCACTGGACATGCCTGAAAAGGGTGAGTCCAGGTTGCCACCATTGATGACACTACTGAGGTGCCTGCACCCTGTGCGTTTAAAGCCAACACCTGAGCATTTGGGGGCCAAAGGAGTGCAGCTGCTGCAGTTTGCTTTGCGGCCATGTGCATATCTAGTAAATGAACTCCACCATAAAACGTAGAAAAAACACACATCAAGTGTGACAATGGAGAAACAAAACAAATCAACTTCAGAAATATTAAATGGGAGGGAAGCTCTGTGACCTGAAAAAATGCCAACTACCTAATTAGTCTTTCAGATAAGGAGCTTAGAGTAGAAATATGGAGGATGTTCATAGAACTCAAACAAAACATAGATCAAGCTAACAAGACCACTAAGATAGAAATCAGAAAACTCCAGACTGAAATAACAGGACTGAAAACATAGATGAAATAGAAAGCCTCTCCAACAGAGTAACAGAAGCTGAGGACAGAATCAGTGAGCTGAAAATGAGATACAGAACAATTCCATACAGCAGAAGAGATTGGAATAAACCTCAAATCAAATGATCAGACAATGGAAAAAATACTCAAGGAAAGTGAGCATATAAAAATTGAAGCCATTGATCAATTCAACAGAAACAAAATAAAAATCATTGAAGTCCCAGTGACACAAGAAGAAAATTCCCAGGAAGAATCAACAGTTAAGGACATCATTACTGAGAAACTCTGAGAGCTAAAGACAACATGCGATCATCCTGCGTGCCCAAGAGTACCAGCTAAAAGACACCCAAAGAAAGCGCCCAAAGACACATCCTAATCACAAAGACAAATCCAATTCGCACAGATAGGGATAGAATACTGAAAGCAGCAAGGTTAAAAAAGTAGTTACATTCAAAGGAGCAGCACTAAGATTTACAGAAGACCTGCCACAAAAAACCCTCATGGCTAGAAGGCAGTGGTGGGATATAGTGACAAAACTCAATTAAATGAATGCCTCACATAGAATACTACACCCAGCCAGTTTTGCTTTCAGGTTTGAAGGAAGCATACTAAGATACACAGAGAAACAACAGTTCATAAAGTTTATAGACTCAAAACCAGACATAAAAGAAAATCTGAAAGGTCTAATTTAAGAAAAGCAATACCAAGGGATACAACAAACTTCTACACAAAGATAATACAAAATCGCATTACTATTATCTCTCTCAAGGTCAATGGACTAAATGCACATGTCAAGAGATACAGAGTGACTAAATAGATTAAAAAGGTGAACCCAACGTTTTGCTGCCTAAAAGAAACACATATGAATAATCAAAACAAGCATATACTCAAAAATCAAAGGCTGGAGGAATATTATCCAAGCAAACAACACCCTTAAAAAAGAAGGAGTGGGGGCCCGGGAGATAGCATGGAGGTAAGGCATTTGCCTTTCATGCAAAAGGTCATTGGTTTGAATCCCGGTGCCCCATATGGTCCCGTGTGCCTGCCAGGAGCAATTTCTGAGCATGGAGCCAGGAGTAACCCCTGAGCACTGCCGGGTGTGACCCAAAAAACAAACAAAAAAAAGTAGGAGTGGCCATATTACAATCAGATGAAACAAACGTTACACTCAGAAAAATTATAAGGGACAAAAAAGGTCATTTCGCACTAATAAAAGGATATGCAAAATATGAAGAAATCACACCATTAAACATATATGCATCGAATGATAGACCTGCACAATATTTAATGCAACTCTTGACAAATCTGAAAGAAAATATCAATACCAGTAAACAATAGTGGGAGATTTCTTTTTTTATTATCTTTATTTTAATACCGTGATTAAAAACATGATTATAGTTATATGATTACATTCATGTAAAGAACACCCCCAGTGCGACATTCCCACCACCAATTTCCCAGATCTCCCTCTTCCCCACCCCCCCCACAGCTGTACTCGAGACAGGCTTTCTACTTCCCTCATTCATTCACATTGTTATGATAGTTTTCATTTAGTCATTTTCTCTAACTGCACTCATCACTCTATGTGGTGAGCTTCATGTCATGAGCTGCACCTACCAACCCTCATCTCTCTTGTCTCTGAGATACTGTTAAAATGTCTTTAATTTTTCTTAAAACCCATAGATGAGTGAAACCATTCTGCATTTTTCTCCCTACCTCTGACTTACTTCATTTAGCATAATAGATTCCGTGTACATCCATGTATAGGAAAATTTCATGACTGCATCTCTCCTGACAGCTGCATAGTATTCCATTGTGTATATGCACCACAGTTTATTTAGCCATTCATCTGTTGAAGGACATGTTGGTTGTTTCCAGGGTCTTGTTATGGTAAACAGAGCTACAATAATTATAGGTGTAAGGAAGGGATTTTTGTATCGTATTTTTTTGTGTTCCTAGGGTAATTCCCAGAAGTGGTATAGTTGATTCATATGGGAGCACAATTTCCATTTTTTGGAGGAATCTCCTTATCACTTTCCAGAAAGGTTGAACTAGACGGCATTCTCACCAGCAGTGGATAAGAGTTCCTTTCTCTCCGCATCCCCACCAACATTGCTTATTCTCATTCTTTGTGATATGTGTCAATCTCTGTGGTGTCAAGTGGTACCTCATGGTTGTTTTGATTTTCATCTCCCTGATGATCAATGATGTGAAGCATTTTTCATGTGCCTTTTGGCCATTTGTATTTCTTCTTTATCAAAATATCTTCCATTTCTTCTCCCCATTTTTGATGTGATTAGATGTTTTTTTCTTGTAAAATTCTGTCAGTGCCTTGTACATTTTGGAGACTAGTCCCATATCTGATGGATATTGGGTGAATAGTTTCTCCCACTCAGTGGGTGACTCTTTTACTCTGGACAATATTTCCTTTGAGGGGCCCGGGAGATAGCATGGAGGTAAGGCGTTTGCCTTTCATACGAAAGGTCATTGGTTAGAATCCTGGTGCCCCATATGGTCCCCTGTGCCTGCCAGGAGCAGTTTCTGAGCATGGAGCCAGGAGTAACCCCTGAGCACTCCCGGGTGTGACCCAAAAACCAAAAAAAAATTCCTTCGAGGTGCAGAAGCTTCACATCTTAATATATTCCCATCTGTTAATCTCTGCTTTCATTTGTTTGGAGAGTGCAGTTTCCTCCTTGAAGATGCCTTTAGTCTCAATGTCATGAGTGTTTTACCTCGTATTGTTCTATATACCTTATGGTAGCCTCTCTGATTTCGAGGTCTTTAATCCATTTGGATTTTACCTTGATACATGATGTTAGCTGGGGGTCTAAGTTCGCTCTTTTGCAAGTGGCTAGCCAGTTGTGCCAACACTACTTGTTGAAAAGACTTTCTTTGTTCCTTTTAGGAGTTCTTGTTTCTTTATCCAAGATTAGGTGACTGTATGTCTGGGGAACATTCTCTGAGTACTCAAGCCTATTCCACTGATTTGAGGGTCTGAATGTACTTTCTTTTTTTGTTCTTGCTGCTTTCAGAATTCTCCCTCTATCTGTGGGATTAGTCATTGTTTCTAGAATGTGTCTTTGGGTGTTCTTTCTGGGGTCTCTTTTAGTTGGTACTCTTCGGGCTTGCAGGATTTGATCACATGTGTTCTTTAGCTCTGGTAGTATCTCTTTAATGATGTTCTTGACCTTTGGTTCTTCCTGAAGATTTTCTTTCTGGGTCTCTGAGACTCCAATGATACTTAAGTTGTTTCTATTGAGCTTATCTAGACTTCTATTTTCATATCTTCACATTCCTTGACTAATTTTTCCATTGTTTGATCATTTGTGTTAAGGTTTTTTTCCAATCTCTTCTGCTGTACGGAGTTGTTATGTATCTAATCTTCCAGAGTACTAATTCTATCCTCAGCTTCTCTTACTCTGATGGATAACTTAGTCATTTTGTCATTCCATTTGTATACTGAGTTTTCAGATCTGTTATTTGAACTGTTATTTCAGTTTGGAGTTTTCCAATTTCTGTCTTTCATATTTTCTTGGTTCTTATTAGTGTTCTGTTTAACTCGATCTATGCTTTCTTTGAGTTTTGCGAGCATTCTACATATTTCTTCTCTAAATTCCATATCTGAGAGACTGACTAATTGGTTGACCATTTTTGGATCATCCGAGTTGCCATTTTCATTTTCTAGCCTGGTGTTGGCCTGCATTGCTTCCCCATTTTCACACTTGTATTGCTGGGTTTTCTACTTGATTTTGGTTGTAGTCATTGGCTAAATGATGTATGCGGTCACTCTCCTCTGGCTCCACCCTTTCTGGGCGGTTTGACTTGCCTCCAAAAAAGGGGAGCCCTCCGTAGCTGAAGTCATACAGAGGATCAAATCTTAAGCCCAAGCACGCAGCAGAGAAAACAGTCCAGAGAGATATGCTGGGCGTCAAAGATCTAGCACAGTTCCCACTGTGTTTTTTTCTCTGTGTTGCACTGGAGTTCATTCATTAGAAAGAGTGCACAGTCGCAAAGTGAAGCAGAGCAGCCATGCTTTTCTGGAACTTCTAGGAGAGCTATTTTGCTGGGCCCTTTTCAACCCATTCTTGAGAGATTCAGGACACAAGACAGTAGAAAAACACGCACAGGCAACACTCACCGTCTCTCGCAGTTCAATAGTGGGAAATTTCAACACAGCCCTGACACTTCTTGATAGATCAACCAAGTTGAAACCCAAAAAGAATGCATTAGATCTGAAAAGAGAAATGGAAGAAAGTGGACTAGTAATATATAGGACACTTCATTTCTAGAAAAATGGATACACATTCTTCTCCAATGCACATGAGTCTTTCTTCAGGATAGACCACATGATGGTCCATAATACATATCTGCATAAAGTCAAGAGGATAGAAATTGTACAAACTACCTTTACAGACCGCAAGGCACTGAAATTACATGTGAACTACAAAGAAACACAGAAGAAAAACTATAACACCTGGAAACTAAACAGTTCACTTCTGAACAACCAGTGGGTCAGAGATGAAATCAAATAGGAAATCAAAGCATTCCTGTAAACAAATGACAATGAAGACACAAATTGTCAGAAATTATGGGACACAAAAAAAGCATCACTAAGAAGAAAACTTGTAGCCTTGCAAGTACACATCATAAAGGAATAAGGGGCCTATATAAAAAGTTCAATGACACAGCTTTCAGAACTAAAAAATGACCAACAAAATGAACCAAATATAGGTAGGCAGAAGGAAATAACAAAGCTTAGAACAGAAATCAGTAAAATGGAAATCCAAAAACACAATTAGAAAGATCAACGAAAGCAAAAGTTGGTTCTTTGAAAAAATAAAAATATCGATAAACCACTATCAAACCTCACAAAGAAACAGAGAGAAAGAAATCTAATACAGCAGATAGGGAATGAAAAGGGGGAAATCACCAGCTATACTGCAGAGATTCATAGGGTAATCAGAGACTACTTTGAGAAACCTGGAGGAAATCGATACATTATTGGACTTTTATAATCTTCAACAGCTAAAACAGGATGACCTTGCATATCTAAGCAGACACACCACTACTGAGGAAATTAAAATGGTCATCAAGAGTCTTTGCAAAAACAAAAGCCCAGGTCCAGAAGGATTCACTAATGAATTATTTCAAATATTTGAATAGAAATTTCTGCCAATCCTCTGTAGGGTCTTTCATGAAATTGAAAAATCAGGAACACTCCCAAACAGTTTTTACGAAGTTAATATCATCTTGACACCAAGACCAGACAGAGCTGCTGCAAAGTAAGTAAGAAAGAAAGAAAGAAAGAAGAAAGAAAGAAAGAAAGAAAGAAAGAAAGAAAGAAAGAAAGAAAGAAAGAAAGAAAGAAAGAAAGAAAGAAAGAAAGAAAGAGAGAAAGAAAGAAAGAAAAGAAAACTGCAGATCAATATCCCTGATGAACACAGAAGCAAAGAACCTCAACAAAATTCTGGCAAATAGGATCCAATGTCTCATCAGTAAGGTCATTCACCACGACCAAGTAGTTTTCATTCCAGGAATGCAAGAATGGTTTAATATCCATAACTCAATATCATACACCATATCAACAAAAATTAAACCATATGATTATATCAATAGATGCAGAGAAAGCATTTGATAAGTGTCAACACTCATCCTTGATAAAAAAACTCATCAAGATGGGAATAGAAGGAACTGTTCTCAATATGGTAGAGGCACTCTACCACAAGCCAATGGCAATTATTATTATCAATGGAAATAAAATAAAAGCCTTTCCTCTAAAATCTTGTACAAAAGGAAGATGCCCTCTCTCACCACTACTATTCAGCATAGTGCTGGAAGTTCTTGCCATAGCAATTAAGCAAGAAAATGATATCAAGGGCATCCAGATAGGGAAGGTAGAAGTCAAACTCTCATTGTTTGCAGATGGCATGATTCTATAATTAGAAAACCCTAAATTCCACCAAAACTTCTAGAAACAATAGACTCATATAGTAAAGTGACAGGATAAAAAATTAACACACAAAAATTAATGGTCTTCTTATACTCAAATGATGATAAAGAAAAAATGGATATCAAAAAAACAAACCAATTTACAGTAGTGCACACAAACTCAAATATCTTGGAGTCAACGTAACTAAAGATGTGAAGAACTTTTACAAAAAAATACAAAACCATTTAGTTTCAAGAATTAAAATAGGAAACATGGAAATGGAGGCATATACCATGGATTGGGAGGAGTAACATCATTAAAATGGCAGTACTCCCCCCAAAGACATTGTACAGATTTAAGGCAATTCTTCTAAGAATATGCATAACATTCTTCAAAGACGTTGATCAATCATTCCTGAAATTAATCTGGAAGAATAAACACCAAAGAATAGCTAGAGCAACCCTTGAGGAAAAGGAATATGGGAAGCATGACTTTTTCCAACTTTAAATTGTATTACAAAACAATAGTCATTAAAAAAGCGTGATATTGGAATAAAGACTCACCCTCAGATCAGTGGAATAGACTGACGTATTTAGAGAATGCGCCCCAGAAATAAAATCAATTTTTATAAAGGGACAAGAAATGATAAATGGAGCGAGGAAGGCCTCTTCAACAAGTGATATAGGCACAACTAGTCATCCACTTGCAAAAAAATGTCTCAAACCTCCAGCTAACACCATGCACCAAGGTAAAATCAAACTGGATTAAAGATCTTGATGTCAGACCTATAAACATAGGTATATAGAACAACACTAGGTAAAGCACTCCAGAACATTGAAACTAAATGCATCTTCAAGGAAGAAACAGCACTTTCTATACAAGTCGAAGCAGAGATACTCAAATGGGAATATATTAAGCTGAGAAGCTTCTTCACCTCAAAGGAAATAATGCCTAGGATACAAAAGCCAACCACAGATTGGGAGAAGCTATTCACCTAATACCATAAGATAAGGGGCAAATATCTAAGATATACAAGATACTGACAGAAATTAACAAGAAAAAAACATTTAACTCCATCAAAAATGGGTAGAACAAATGAACAATTTCTCAAAGAAAAAATACAAATGGCCAATAGGCATATGAAAAAATGCTCCACATCACTAATCATCAGGAAGATACAAATCAAAACAGCAATGGGGTACTATCTCACACCACAGAGACTGGCATACATCACAACAAGCAAGAATATTCAGTGCTGGTTGGGATGTAGAGAGAAAGGTACTCTCATTCACTGCTGGTGGGAATGCTATCTAGTCCAGCCTTTATGGAAAACAATTTGGATATTCCTCAAAAAACTGGAAATTGAGCTCCCATTTGATTCAGCTATACCATTCCTAGGGATATAATCTAGGAACACAAAAATCCAATACAAACCCCCCTTTCTAACACCTATATTCATCTCAGCACTTTTTACAATAGCCAGACTCTGGAAACAACCAAGATTTCCTTCAACAAATGAATGGCAAAAAATTGTTGTACATATAGACAATGGAATATTATGCAGCTGTCAGAAGAGATGAAGTCATGAAATTTTCTTATACATGGATGTATATGGAATCTATTATGCTCAGTGAAATTAGACAGAGGGAGAGAGAGACACAGAATAGTCTCACTCATCTTAGGTTTTAAGAAAAAATTTTAAGACATTGAAACAACTCCCAGAGATGAGGGCCAGAAAGACCAGCTCAAGATATGAAGCTCACTACAAAGATCGGTGAGTGCAGTTAGAGAAATAACTACACTGAAAACTAGCATAACAATGTCAGTTAGTGAGAGATGTAGATGACCTGTTGAAGGCAGAAGGGTTGAGGAAGGGAAGAGATGGGGGCATTGGTGGTGGGAATATTGCAAGTATGAAAAGGGGGTGTTCTTGTTATGACAGAAACCTAACTACAATTATATTTGTAATCATGGTGTTTAAATAAAGAAATTATTTAATTAAAAAACACAATACAAAAAAGTCCTTCTTGTGCTCTTTCAAAAGTAGAACCCAGTAAGATGTAACCATTCTTTTTAGAAAGAACTTTTGACATTTTAAGATAGCAATCTTTTTTTTCCTTTGTTTTATTTGGTGGATGTTACTAAATTTTGCGGCTTTATTCAGTAATGCTCAGCATCTACCTCTGTTTCTGTATACAGGAGTAAAGTTTTGTGGTGCTTGGGAAACCATGTGAAATTCCAAATTGGGGTTAGCTTTATGAAAGGCAACTGCCTTAATCTCTATACAATCTGGCCATTTTTACACCCTTTATAAAAGCATGTCATCCATGTGTATAGTGCAATCAAATTTTGACAAAAAGTAATTGGAATATGCTATAAAAGTTAATAGTAATAATGTAGGTTATGAACACAAAATCTCTTTTTGTTTATCTGTGCTTCTTTACAGTAGCTCCAGTAGGTATTGGCATTCC
>PVKC010040052.1:0-12419 GCA_004027635.1 Crocidura indochinensis | reverse complement strand
TGGAACCCAGGGTGGCTCAGGGAGACCTTCAGGCTGGCCTGCAGTGACAGAGGGAAGCCGGTCCACGGACTGCAAGGTGCAGTTAGGCCTAGCAGGGCTCACAAGCTCGGGGACCATGTGGGATAACGGGGATCGAACGTAGGCCTGTCCTGGATCACCGCAGTGCTGTGGCTCATGCCAAGGGGGTCATCAGTTTCCAAAAGGAAACAGTCCAAGGCCAAGTTGAGAGTCACCAGTGGGATCCTGGGACCCTGCGCTGTGCCTCAACCTCTTCGGGACGAGCCAGCGTCCCTCATTTTTCCCAGGAGTCCCCCAAAGCGACAAGCAGGCTGGAGAACCTCTGAGGTCTACAGAAGACCAGCCTCGGGGAAGCACTCCAGATAGAGACTACAAGTCCCGACGTGCACCGCACGACCCGGAAGCGAGCGCGGCTCTCGCCCCGCCCCGGAATATAAAGTGGCACCCACGCCACGCTTCCTCTTTCGGCTGTTCTTTGTACCCAGACAGAGACTACAAGTCCCGACGTGCACCGCGCGACCCGGAAGAGAACGCCGCTGTCTCCCCGCCCCGGAAGATAAAGCAACGCCGCACGCCACGGTTTCCTTTTCGGCTTTTTTCTGTATCAGGTAGGTTGTGCATATGGCGGCGTTGTTCCGCCGCCGGTCTCCATCCGTTACCATCCGCCGCCATCCGCCGCCAGGGCGCGAGGATGGGGCCGAGGGCGCGGGGGGACTGGGGCGCCGGGGCTGCGGGGTGCTGCTGGGGCCACCCTGGCGCTGACTTGGAGCCTCCCTCCCTCAGGCCGCCGCCGCCATGGGCCGAGTGATCCGCGGGCAGAGGAAGGGCGCGGGCTCCGTGTTCCGCGCGCACGTGAAGCACCGCAAGGGCGCTGCCCGGCTGCGCGCCGTGGACTTCGCCGAGCGCCACGGCTACATCAAGGGCATCGTCAAGGTAGGTGTGCGGGGCGCCGGCTGGGGCCTGGGGGGTGCTTGTTGGGGCGCCCCCTCCCCGGGACCCCGGCTGACGTGCCCGATCGGCCCCCAGGACATCATCCACGACCCGGGCCGGGGCGCCCCGCTGGCCAAGGTGGTCTTCCGGGACCCCTACCGCTTCAAGAAGCGCACCGAGCTGTTCATCGCCGCCGAGGGCATCCACACCGGCCAGTTCGTCTACTGCGGCAAGAAGGGTGAGCCCGGCCTGGTCTTCGGCAGAGTTCGGGGCGCCGGGTGGCGTCTCTGGCGTCTTGGGGGCTACCCAGAAGGGGCGTGCAAGAACCTCTCTGCCTTTTCCTTCCAGCCCAGCTCAACATCGGCAATGTCCTCCCCGTGGGCACCATGCCCGAGGGCACCATCGTGTGCTGCCTGGAAGAGAAGCCCGGTGACCGAGGCAAGTTGGCCCGCGCCTCCGGCAACTACGCCACAGTCATCTCGCACAACCCCGAGACCAAGAAGACCCGGGTGAAGCTGCCCTCGGGCTCCAAGAAGGTCATTTCCTCAGCCAACCGAGCCGTGGTCGGTGAGTGACTATTGTTGGCTGGATGGCGGGTTTTTCTGAAGAGGATCCGGTTGGCAAGGCCGTGCAAGCTGGCGAACCTGTTGTGCCTGAGCTGCACCTAGGACTATGGCTTCTAGTGCCTGCCACAGGTCAGCTGCGATGGGTCGAGGAGGGACTTGAAATGGAGCTTCGTGGGTAGAGTAGAATCAGATTTGTCTGTATTCTAGCATAATATGCACTGCTTAATTTGCAGAAAACCCTTGCTTCTGTAGCACCTGCCCAGTATCCAGGATTACTGACTGTACCTAGCATTGCTCAGATAGCCATGTGGTACCAGGGATCAACCCTGGTCTCCTTCAGCCCATTGGAGCTGTCTCTGCTGACCCTTACTTAGCCTTTTTAGAGGCTAAAACAATTTAAAAACAATTTTGCGGGGCCCGGGAGATAGCATGGAGGTGAGGTGTTTGCCTTTCGTGCAAAAGGTCATCGGTTCGAATTCTGGTGCCTCATATGGTCCCCCGTGCCTGTCAGGAGCAATTTCTGAGCATGGAGCCAGGAGTAACCACTGAGCACTGCTGGGTGTGACCCCCCCCAAAAAAAAAGAAACAATTTTGCATGGTTTTTCTCTTTAGCTGGAGAGAAAGTACAGTGGGTAGGGAGTTTATCTAAACACTTCATTTTCTGTAATATCTGGTACCTACGTGTAAGTTCTTTTTTAGCTTGTTAAACAACTGGAAAAGCTGCACTGGGGAAGCTCTGAGAAAAAAGGCAAGCTTGTCTGAGTTGTAGCGGGCTTGGTCTGTATATGGGAGTAGTCAGTACAGGGACCAACCAGGATAGGACAGGGATGGCTCTACTTCGGTCTGCGGTGCTGAGTGCTCCTCTACCAACAGGCGTGGTGGCTGGAGGTGGCCGTATTGACAAGCCCATACTGAAAGCCGGACGTGCCTACCACAAGTATAAGGCAAAGAGGAATTGCTGGCCACGTGTGCGGGGTGTTGCCATGAACGTAAGTAGCTTGGAAGTGGGCAGAGGTGTATTATGTACAAAGAAAGGGCATCATAAAACCGGGCAGATAGTACCTGAAACTTCTTCCGACCCTTTTGTAGGATGCTGTGGGTGGTGGGTTATAAGGACAAGCCAGGCCCCCAAATTCCCTGAGGGTTCCCCACCCCTACCACACACATGTATTAACATCAGATTTCTTCTGCTTGCAGCCTGTGGAACATCCATTTGGAGGTGGTAACCACCAACATATTGGCAAACCCTCCACCATCCGCAGAGATGCCCCGGCTGGCCGTAAAGTGGGTCTCATTGCTGCCCGCCGCACTGGGCGTCTCCGGGGAACAAAGACTGTGCAGGAGAAAGAGAATTAGTGGGTGGATATTCTTAAATAAAGATTTGCTAAAGCAAAGATGCCTGTGGTGATAAAAATGTTGCTACTCAATGTGGGGGAGTTTGATTCCTGGTGCTGGTACAGAAAACCAGATGAGTTTTGAGCATGAGATCCAAGGTTCGGGTTGGACGATAGATGTGATCACTTGAGGCCTAAGTTAGGCCCCATGACAAATGTGTAGTGTGGAAGGTGCCCTTGCACTATAAAACTTATGAGTTCTTATCCCTATCAGACAAGAACTTTCTATACTTAAGATTTTCCTATTTTAGTGTGCTTTTGCAAAAAACTGCCAGTTTTTTGAGCCACAACCAGCAGTGCTCAGGGGTTACCCATGGTCGCCTCAGGGACCCTATGGGATGCCAGGGATTAAACCTGGGTCTGTCCCAGGTCAGCCACGTGCACACACCTGCTGGTGCTCAGGGTTACTGCTGTCTTCACTCAGAAACCACTCTGGCAGGCTCAGAGAACCTGGGATACCAGGAATCAAACCCGGCTCAGCTGTGTGCAAGGCAAACCCACTTACCCGCTGTGCTATGTCTGACCCCCCCATAGGCTGCTTTTCTTTTCCCAGCTAACATCTACTAGGGCTTGAGTGGTGGCACAGTTGCACACCTTTTGCATGTGGCCAGCCCTGAGCCTAGCCAACTGAGCACCAAAGATGTGGACCTCCACGCCCAAAACGCAACGTGGTTTATAGGACTGGTCACCAGGGAGTTTCCTCCAAAACACAAACGCCCTTTCCCTAGTTCTAGAAGGCTCTTGGGCTCCTGCTCCCAGAATGACTGATATGAAGCTCAGTACACAGGGTTTCCTGGCTGGCCTGGTGGGTAGCAGCACTCCAGAGCACAATGGGGACATTTTCAATCCTCGCCAGCAGCCCCTAGGCCCGGGTTCGTGGTGTGATCCAAACCTGGGGTGAATGTCCTCACGCCTGTCGGGGCGAGCTGGGGTGACGCCACCACCAGTCCTGGGCCTTGTCTGCGCCTTGTTTTGGGAAGCTTGGGTCAGAAACTGGGCGAGTGTGAGGCCTCCATGTCCCCAGAAAAAGGGGACAGTATTGACCTGCCTTTCACCCAGAAAGGGGTCAGCAAACCCCCATAATGCGGAGAAGGGATCAGCAAATAGCCCCTCCATTAAGCGGGACGGAGCTAACAAGCACGGAGATTGAACTTGCTTTCCTCCTGCTGTCTACCTCCACAGCTGTCTGTGGGCCTCTTATCAGTGGTGTTCAGGGGTTCCTTCTGGCTCTGCTCAGAAATCACTCCTGGGGGCCCGGGAGATAGTATGGAGGTAAGGCCTTTGCCTTTCATGCAAAAGGTTATGGTTCGAATCCCGGTGCCCCATATGGTCCCCCGTGCCTGCCAGGAGCAATTTCTGAGCATGGAGCCAGGAGTAACCGCTGAGCACTGCCGGGTGTGACCCAAAAACCAAAAAAAAAAAAAAAATTAAGAAAAATCACTCCTGGCAGGCTGGGGGGGGGGGGGCATATGGGATGTTAGGGATTGAACTGGAGCAGCCGTGTGGAAGACAAATGTCCCACCAGCCAATGCTATCGCTCTGGCCTTAAAATGAATTTATTTTATTA
The DNA here is from genome assembly GCA_004027635.1 of Crocidura indochinensis. Taxonomy (NCBI): domain Eukaryota; kingdom Metazoa; phylum Chordata; class Mammalia; order Eulipotyphla; family Soricidae; genus Crocidura; species Crocidura indochinensis. Next base: position 7,944 of record PVKC010040052.1, on the reverse strand, counting down.
AAAAAAAATCTTCAGGGCCCCGAGAGATAACAGCGGCATTTGCCTTGCAAGCAGCCGATCCAGGACCTAAGGTGGTTGGTTTGAATTCCAGTGCCCCATATGGTCCCCCGTGCCTGCCAGGAGCTATTTCTCAGCAGATAGCCAGGAGTAACCCCTGAGCACTGCCAGGTGTGGTCCAAAAACCAAAATAACAAACACAAAAAAACCCCCAAAACTTTAAGCATCATGATTACAAATGTTTGTAGTTGGGTTTTAGTTATAAAAAGAACACCCCCCTTCACCAGTGCAACATTCCCACCACCAATGCCCCCAACTCTCTCCTCCATCCCTTGTCTGTATTCCTGATTCCTCATAGGCATTCTATTTCTCTCACTACCATTGTCATGATAATTGACAGTAGTGACTCACCACTCTGGTAAGCTTCATATTCTGGGCTGCCGATCCTCTATTCTCTGTGTATTATTACAATAATGTCTTTTTTTTGGGGGGGGCTACATCTGGTGACTCGCTATGTGCTCAGAACAACGAGGCAGACACCTTTACCGCTTGCACTGCCGCTCCAGTCCCTACAATAATGTCTTATTTTTCTTAGAACCCATAGATGGGTGAGACTATTCTATCTCCTTCTGACAATTCAGTCAACATAATAATTTCCATGTCCATCCATGTATAGGAACATTTCATGACTTCATTTTTTTTTTCTGACAGCTGCAGAGTATTCCATTGTGTAAATGTGATTTTTTGGGGGGGGGTTTGGGCCACACCCGGTGATGCTCAGGGGTTACTCCTGGCTCTATGCTCAGAAATGGCTCCTGGCAGGCTCAGGAGACCATATGGGATGCCGGGATTCGAACCACTGACCTGCATGCAAGGCAAACGCCTTACTGCTGTGCTATCTCTCCTGCCCCGAATTTATTTATTTTTAATTTTTGGGTCACACCTGGCAAAGCTCAGGGGATACTCCTGGCTCTGCGCTCAGAAACCACCCCCGGCAGGCTCGGGGGACCATATGGGATGCAGGGATTCGAACCACTGTCCTGCATGCAAGACAAACGCTCTACCCCTGTGTTATTTCTCTGGCCATATTTTTTTCTTGTTAAGTTCTGTCAGTACTTTGTATTTCCTAGATATTAACCCCTTATCTGATGGGTATTGGGTGAAGTTTCTCCCATTCTGTGGGTGCCCTTTGTAATCCTTTGAGGTGCAGAAGCTTCTTAGCTTAATATAGTCCCAGTCCCATCCTTTTTTTTTTTTTTGATTTTTCGAGCCACACCCGTTTGATGCTCAGGGGTTACTCCTGGTTAAGCGCTCAGGAACTGCCCCTGGCTTGGGGGATCGGAACTGTGGTCCTTTCTTGGCTAGCACTTGCAAGACAGACACCTTACCTCTAGAGCCACCTTGCCAGCCCCAGTCCCATCTATTTATCTCTGCTTCCACTTGTTTGGAGAGTGCTGTTTCCTCCTTAAAGATGCCTTTAGTCTCAATGTTATGGAATAAGATGAATTTAAACGAGTCTTGCCCATTGCTTACTCAGGTAGCAACTTTTTTTAGGTGTTCTTACAACATAAATGTTTGATGTGTAAGACTATAATCAGTCAAACTAGTTACTTTACTGACCTGTGGCAAGGACAAATATCAGGGCCCTGCCAGGAAGGAGGAAAATAAGACAAGAGATGGGGCCCCAGGGCGTTCCCAGGCCTGCTTTCAGACACTTTGTATTAAGAGCGCTCAGATCTTTATCTGCATCTCCTCTATTGACCTCTAGCTAAACTTGTTTATTTCTTGTATGTCTTTATATCTGACAGGCCCAATTACAGCTGGTAAGAAGCTTGTCTTGTACAAGGTCAACCTAGATTTGATCCCGGGAGCTCCATATACTACCCCAGAGTAACCTTGAGCACCACCTCCATCCAAAAACTAAACAATTTTCTTGTGTCCATTTGTTGTAATAAGTTGCAAATAGGGACCGAGTGGGTGTAGCAGAGTACTGACCAATCAGGGCAGTCCTGGGGATCCTGTAACTATATAAGAACTCCTCACCTGCACTTCTTAGCTGGCTTTTAAGAGTGAAATTGTTTCCAGACTCCCCCAAATGGGCTAGACAACAACCCGACATTCCCCAAGCTGCTCCCACTCCCACTTCCCTGACTTCCTTTGTTGGGACAAGTGCTAGTTACTAAAGACCCAGTTTTCCTCCTCCCATGTGGTAGCCTGAGTTCCCATCTTGTCTTGTGTCCCGACTTCCTCTGTGGTTGTCCAGAGTGGAGTTGTCTTTAGAGACAAGTCAGGGGATGCTGTATTTCCTACAATGGACATAGTGAAAGCCACGTTGTGACCCTGAGCTTTGTTAGAAAAGCAGCTACTCCAAAAACGTTTAAGCTATGTAACAAAGGACATCTCCAGAGATGAGTTATGTGTACCCAACAGATTTCTACTTTTACTTCCTGGAGAGAACAGTGGGTAGGTAGGGTGCATGCTTGCATAGACATTCCTAGGTTCAATCCTGGCCAGGGGTGACCCCTGAACACCATTGGGTGCAGCCTCCAAGCCACAAGCCACTGCTCCCAAAAGTGAAAATTAATCTTTTACCCTCATAAATTTGTCTATATTTTTATTGAAAATTTTTATATCATACACAGACAATTTGTAAATTCAAAGTGGGCTAAATGTTTTCCAAACAAAATTAGAAGAAAACTGCCAAATTCTAGGTGCAAGGAAAAATATAAAAACTTAAATAGCAGAAAGGATCATTTTTATTTAGTAAGACCTCCAAATAAAACTAAAAGGGCCCAAGTGATAGCCCAGTAAGGGTGTTTACCTTGTACGTGGTCGACCTGGAATCATTCCCGGCTATCCCATATGGTCCCCCAGCCTACCAGGAGTGATTTTAAGTGCCACTGGGTATGGCCAAATAGCCAAGCCAAAACAAAACAAAACAAAAAAACAAAAAACAAAAAAAAAAACCAAAACAAAACAACCCCACCCCAAAAATTGTCCAGACTGCTGCTGAGGAGGTAGAGGTTAGCATGAATGGCTATGGAAGTGAGGGAGGGCCCCAGCGTTCTCTCAGATGGGCTGAAGTTACTTCCCCTGGGTCAGAAGCTGAGCAAGGAAGGGCAGAAAGGCAAAGCCCCAAACTGAAGTTACATGGGGAAGCCCCAGTTCTGGTCACACGGACCATGTTAGGTTCCTACGGTAGCTTGGGATCTTTCCAATGTTCTGCGAAATGACTATAAGTTAACTTTTTCTCACTGTGACCAAATTGGACTATTTGCTCCAGCTGCTGCAGACTCAGGTTTTCAGGGTGCCTCCCTCTGTGGGGACTTTGGATCACACCTTGTAGTCATGATACCTGAGCACATCACTGCCAGTGACTGTAGCTGCCCTGAAGGCCCACCGGAGGTCTGTGGCTGCAGGAGCACAACGAGGCTTCCACAGCCATGGCTGTCTCTGAAATAACACCCATGTGGCCTCAGCTCTGGTGAGGAGACCACCGTAACCCAGTTCCTCTTGGGACTGTCTGTAATCCTGGGCTCTGCAGCACAAAGCAATGTCCCTTCCCCTCGCAGAACATAGTTGGGAAGCCCATAAGAAGGGGCCCTCAGGGAGGTCAGGAGATGGGAACCCCGCTTTCACTTTCATCACAGGCACTGCTAAAACTTGTGGGTCAACACTAGTGCTTGTTTTTTTCCCAAGCAACTGATCTTTGCAGGTCAGAGAGCACTCAATGGGCTGGGTGCAGACTGCATTTATGATGCTCAGGTCTAATTTCCTGTACCATGTAGTCATCCAAATATTGCCAGGAGTGACCTCTGAGCACCAATGACTATGGTCATGCTAAAAAAGTTGTTTTATTTCATCAGGCATTAACATGTTTAGGAGAATTGGAAGTGGTCTGATTGATACACATCTGAGTCTTGCATATTAGACCGCTACTAGGATGGCTATACTAGTCGCCAGGATTATCTAACAGAACAAATAACTTTTTAGTAATTTCTTTTCTGGTCACACCTGGCAGCACTCAACGCTTACTCCTGGCTCAGTGCCTCAGGGATCACTACTGGTGATGGTTGGAGATCATATAAAGGTGCTAGGGATTTCATCTGGGTTGGTTGCATGCAAGGCCAATGGCCTCCAGTCCCAAACAATTTTTTACCTACAAATTTGTCAGTTTCTGATATTAAGACTTTTGGTACTCGAAACAAAATTCCTAAAGGTTAGAAATAGAGGTCCCGGAGAGATAGCACAGTGGGGTTTGCCTGGCAAGCAGCCAATCCAGGACCAAAGGTCCATAGTTCGAATCCCAGTGTCCCATACAGTCCCCCGTGCCTGCCAGGAGCTATTTCTGAGCAGACAGCCAGGAGTAACCCCTGAGCATCGCCAGGTGTGGCCCAAAAACAAAAAGACAACAAAAAAAAGAAATAGCGGAGATACTGGGCTGAAGCGATAGCACAGTGGTAGGGCATTTGTCTTGCTCATGGCTGACCAAGGACTGACCCACGCAGCTGGCCCAGGAATGACCTAGATTCGATCTCCGACATCCCACAAGGTCCCCTGAGCCAGGAGCAATTTCTGAGTGTCACAGGGTGTGGCCCAAAATATTAAAAAAAAAAAAAAAAAAAAAAAAAAGCAAGCAAAGAAACAGCAGAGAAAGAGTTGGAGTCACAGTACAGTTGGGAAGGTGTTTGCTTTGCATGCAGATGACCCGGGCTCGATCCCATATAATTCCCAAAATTCACCAAGAGTGATCCCTGTCCCTGAGCTCAGTCAGGAGTAATCCCTGAGCCACTGTGAATATGGCCCCCAAACAAGAAACAATAAAGATAGTTAAATAGAAGAACTAGGCATCCTCACTTTGGCAGCACATATACTAAAATTGGAACGATACAGAGATTAGCATGGCTCCTGTGCAAGGATGACACGCAAAAAGAACAAGGGGCTGGAGTGCTGGCACAGTGGTAGGGTATTTACCTTTCACATGGCTGATTTAGGACGGACCTTGGTTCGATTCTCAGCGCAGCGGCATCCCATATGGTCCCCCAAGCCAGGAGCAATTTCTGACCGTAGAGCCAGGAGTAACCCCTGAGCGTCACGTGTGGCCCAAAAGCCAAACCAAACAAACAAACAAAAAAACAAACCAAAACCTACTGCAATTATTGATCTGAATGTTTACTAAAAAGTCAGGCCATTTATTTTGACCAAGGAATAAACTTAAAGCACCAGATAAAATGTTTTCTAAACTTCATGTAAAAAGATTTGGGCCACACCCAACAGGTATACCCAGGATTTACTCTGTGCTCAGGGATAGATCCTGGCCAGGCTTTTGGGGCAATGGTGCAATACTGGGACCGAATCGTGGTTGGTCATGTACAAGGCCATGACCATTGTAGGTCATTGTAGCCATTGGCCTACGATTTCCCTTAGGCTTATTTTGTCATATGGAACATAGAGTTTTGTTCAGTAAAGTTTTCCAGTCATATTAAATCAGGCCACTTTTTTGTATTTTAAGAAATAGCATATGTCGGGGCCGGAGAGATAGCATAGAGGTAAGGCATTTGCCTTTCACGCAGCAGGTCATCAGTTTGAATCCCGGTGCCCCATATGGTCCCCTGTACCTGCCAGGAACAATTTCTGAGCAAGGAGCCAGGAGTAACCCCTGAGCACTGCCGGGTGTGACCCAAAAACCACACACACACACACAAAAAAAGACAAAAAGAAGAAATAGCTATTTCAGTCACTTCAGTGCTTTAAAAAACAAGAACAAAGATACCGAGCATAGTCCAGAAGTGTGCCTCAGAAAGGTATGTCACATTCTGAGAAAAACACTTTATCTGAAGTGTAAAAATGTTTTATGACAGTAGTCCTGATACTACTCAATTTCCTAGAGTACTATTTTATTTTTTATTTGGCTCTTGGGTCATACCCTGCGGCGCTCAGGGTCACTTCTAGCTGTGCGCTCAGAAATCGCTCCTGGCAGGCACCGGGGACCATACGGGATTCCGAAGGGGATTCGAACCACCGTCCATCCCGGATCGGCTGCTTGCAAGGCAAACGCCCTACCCCGGTGCTATCTCTCCGGCCCCCTTTTTCATTTTTATTTTTTAAAGCAGTCTATTTATCCATTGATTGGTTTTTGAGCCACACCGGGTATGGTCAGGGGTTCCTCCTACAGGATTCGAACCACAGTCCTTCTGCACGCAAGGCAGACAAACACCCTACCTCCGTGCTACGGCTCCGGCCCCACCCGGGGTCCTTGGGAGACATCAACGGTCCCAGTCCCATTCGAGAACATCTTCCGGGCCTCGGCCCAGTTCCCGCAGGGCTTCGGGCTCATCCTCCACCCGCTGTGCCAGGGCCAGCTTCCGGAGTCGGGGCTCAGGGCTTGCGGTGCACCTTCTGGTGCTGGATGAGGTGGCCGTGCTGGTTGAAGGCGCGGCCGCACTCGCCGCACTCGTAGGGCCGCTCGCCGGTGTGGATGCGCTGGTGCTGCACGAGCACCGAGTACTGGCTGAAGGCCTTGCCGCAGCGGCCGCACTCGTAGGGCCGCTCGCCCGTGTGCGTGCGCAGGTGCACGATGAGCGTGGCCTTGAGGCTGAAGGCCTTGCCGCACTGCTGGCAGGCGAAGGGCCGCTCGCCCGTGTGGATGCGCTCGTGCTGCACCAGCGAGCGGCGCGCGCTGAAGGCGTGGCCGCACTCGCGGCACACGTAGGGCTTCTCGCCCGTGTGCACGCGCTGGTGCTGGATGAGGTGCGAGTGCTGCACGAAGGCCTTGCCGCACGCGTAGCAGCCGTAGGGCTTCTCCTCCGTGTGGATGCGCTCGTGGTTCATGAGCGTGGAGCGGTGGCTGAAGGCCTTGCCGCACTCGCCGCACTCGTAGGGCTTCTCGCCCGTGTGCACGTTGTGGTGCTGGATGAGCACCGAGCGGTCGCTGAAGGCGCGGCCGCACTCGCCGCACGTGTAGGGCTTCTCGCCCGTGTGCGTCCGCTGGTGCTGCAGCAGCGTGCGCTTGACGCTGAAGGCGCGGCCGCACTCGCCGCACTCGTGGGGCTTCTCGCCCGTGTGCACGCGCTGGTGGCTGCGCAGCACCGTGCTGTGGTTGAAGGCCTTGCCGCACAGCGGGCACACGTAGGGCCGCTCGCCCGTGTGGATGCGCTGGTGCTGGATCAGGTGCGACAGCTGCGTGAAGGCCTTGCGGCACTCGAGGCACGCGTGCGGCTTCTCGCCCGTGTGGATCTTGTGGTGCTGCGCCAGGTCCGAGCTCACGCGGAAGGCCTTGCCGCACTCGTTGCACTCGTAGGGCTTCTCGCCCGTGTGGATGCGCCGGTGCTTGCTGAGCACCGAGCTCTGGCTGAAGGCCTTGCCGCACACCCCGCACACGTAGGGCTTCTCGCCCGTGTGCGTCCGCTGGTGCTGCAGCAGGTGCGAGCTGCGGCCGAAGCCCTTCCCGCACTCCAGGCAGCGGTAGGGCCTCTCCCCGGTGGCGACGGCCGGCGGCTGGCTCGAGACCTGACCCGGGGGATCGGGAGCCACGGGACTCGGACCCACGCAGTTCTGGTTGGGCGGGCCGCACCAGGGCGGTGATTCCTCTAGGCCGGCGGACGCCTCCTGGGACACGGATGGCTGCAGCGGATCCCAGACTTCCTTCGGCTTCTCTCCCTTTTCCACCGCTGCAACAAATAAACGCAAAATACGAATGCAACTTGAAACAGCGGTGCGGCTGATGCACACTCTTGGCACGCTAGATCCAGGGTTCCATTCCGGCACCATAGGGCTCCGAGTGCCACAGGAGCGAGCCCCTAAAAGCTTAGGGGGGAATAGCCCTGAGCACTATGGGGTGTGGCCCAAGGATGGTTATGCCAGCAGGTCTGTGGTCCCTGAACTCAAGTCAGCCGCAGAGTGGCAAAAATATCACACCGAGTCCGGCACTAGGGACGGTGCTTGGGA
>PVKC010040051.1:0-12413 GCA_004027635.1 Crocidura indochinensis | reverse complement strand
GTAGGGTCCAATCACTGATCAGGGTAGGATCAGGGTGGGTCCAGAAATGTTTATACATAGAAATTCCAAATCATGATAAGATTAGAAATGTTTACATATGCAACATATGTGTTTCCATTTCCGTGTGTCCTCTATTATTTCTTGAAGCAGGGTTTTATAGTTTTCTTTGTATAGGTCCTTCACATCTTTAGTCAAGTTGACTCCAAGTTATTTGAGTTTGTGTGGCACTAATGTGTATGGGGTTGTTGTGGCACTAATGTGAATGGGGTTGTTTTCTTAATGTCCATTTTCCCTATCATTATTGATGTATAAAAAGGCCATTATTTTTTGTGTGTTAATTTGGTAGACTGCCACCTCGCTATATGAATCTATTGTTTCTAGAAGATTTTTGGCAGTCTTTAGGGTTTTCTAAGTAGAGTAACATATGATCTGCAAACAGTGAGAGCTTGACTTCTTCCTTTTCTATCTGGATTCCCTTGATATATTTTTCTTGCCTAATCGCTACAGCAAGTACTTCCAGTACTATGTTGAATAGTTGTGGTGAGAAAGCACAGCCTTGTCTTTTCCTAGAATTTAGAGGAAAGGCTTTTAGTTTTTCTCCATTGAGTATGATATTTGTCATTGACTTGTGGTAGATAGCCTTTACTATATTGAGAAATGTTCCTTTTATCCCATCTTGCTGAGAGTTTTTTTTTTATCAAGAATGGATGTTGGACCTTATCAAATGCTTCCTCTGCATCTATTGATATGATCACGTGATTATCATTTTTCTTGTTGTATATGTTGTGTATTACGTTGATAGATTTATGGATGCTAAATCATCCTTGCATTCCTGGGATGAAATCTACTTGATAATAGTGAATGATCTTCTTGATGAGGCATTGGATCCTATTTGCCAGGATTTTGTTGAGGATCTTTGCATCTGTGTTCATCAGGGATATTGGTCTATAATTTTGTTTTTTGGCAGCATCTCTGTCTGGTTTTAGTATCAAGGTGATGTTGGCTTCAAAAAAGCTATTTAGAAGTGTTCCCCCTTTTTCATTTTCATTAAAGAGCCTAGCCAGGATTGGTAGTAGTTCCTCTTGAAAGGTTTGAAAAAAATTCATTATTGAAGCCATCTAGGCCTGGGCTTTTGTTTTTGGGCAGACATTTGGTTACCATTTTAATTTCCTCAATGGTGATGTTTAGATATGCTACATCTTCCTTATTCAACCATGGAAGGTTGTAGTAGTCCAAGAATTTATCCATTCCTTTCAGATCCTCATATTTGGTGGCATAGAGTTTCTCAACATAGTCTCTGATTACCCTTTGAATCTCTGCAATATCTGTAGTGATTTCCTCCTTCTCAATTCTAATATGGGTTATCAAGTTTCTCTCTTTCTCTTTGTGAGTTTTGCCAATGGACTATCAATCTTGTTTATTTTTTTTCAAAGAACCAACTTCTGCTTCTGTTGATCTTTTGGATTGTTTTTTTGGGTTTCTTCTTCATTGATTTCTTCTCTACGCTTTGTTATTTCCTTCTGTCTCCCTATTTTTGGTTCCTTTTGTTGATCATTTTCTAATTTTTGAGTTATTCAGGTATGCCCCTCCTTCCTTCCTGATGTGTGTTGCAATGCTATAAATGTTCCTCTCAGTACTGCTTTAGCTGTGTCCCATAGATTCTGATAGTTTGTTTCTTCATTTCCATTTGTTTCTAGGAAAGTTTTGATTTCCTCTTTGATTTCATCTCAGACCCACTGGTTGTTCAGTAGCAGGCTGTTTAATTTCCAGTTGTCAATATTCTTCTTCTGTGTCCCTTTGTAGTTCACATTTAATTTCAGGGTCTTGTGGTCAGGGAAGGTAGCCTGCAAATTTTCTATCCTCTTGATTTTATAGAGGTATGTTTTATGTGCCAGCATGTGGTCTATCATGGAGAATGACCAATGTACATTGGAGAAGAATGTATATCCAGGTTTCTGGGGATAGAGTGTCCTATAATATCTACTAGGCATCTTTCTTTCATTTCTCTTTTCAAGGCTAGTATATTTTTGTTGGGTTTCAGTCTGGTTGACCTATAAAGTGTTGACAGGGCCGTATTGAGGTCTCCCACAATTATTGTGTTACTATTTATATCCTCTTTCAGATTTGTCAACAATTGTATTAAATACTTTGCTAGTCCTTCATTGGGTGCATATGTGTTTAGGAGAGTGATTTCTTCCTGCTGTACATACCCCTTGATTAGTATAAAATGTCCATCTTTGCCCCTTACAACTTTTCTGGGTCTAAAGTTGGTGTCATCAGATATTAATATAGCCACCTCAGCTTTTTAAGGGTGTTGTTTGCTTGGATGATTTTCCTCCAGCCTTTGATTTTGGTCTATGTTTGCTCTGACTATTCAGGTGTGTTTCTTGTAGACAGCAGAAGGTTGGTTTCATCTTTTTGATCCATTTGGCCACTCTGTGTCTCTTAACTGGTTCGTTTAGTCCATTGACATTGAGGGAGATGATTGTCATAGGATTTAATGTCATCTTTGTGTATAAGTTTGGTTTGTTTGTTGGTCTGTCTTGTCTTAAAGTAAACCTTTCAGTTTTTCCTTTAAGGCTGGTTTTGCATCTGTGAAGTTTCTGAACTGTTTCTTATCCGTGAAGCTATGTATCCTTCCTTCAGACCTGAATGTGAGTTGAGCTGTGTGCAGTATTCTAGTATTCTGTCATGTCACAGTATCCCACTGCTGTTATCTGGCCTTGAGATTTTCTTGTGACATGTCTGCTGTAAGTCTTAAGATGTTCCTTTGAATGTAATTTCCCTTTTTGATTTGCTGCTTTCAGTATTTTATCTCTATCTGTGGGATTCATCATTGTAACTAGGATGTGTCTTGGGGTGTTTTTCTTCGGGTGTCTTCTAGCTGGTATTCTTCGGGCATGCAGAATTTCATTGCATGCAGTCTTTAACTCAGAGAGTTTCTCAGTGATGGTGTCTTTGACTGTTAATTCTTCCTGGGGATCTCCTTTCTGAGCCTCTGGGACTCCAATGATTCTTATGCTGTTTCTGTTGAGTTTATCAGAGACTTCTATTTTCATCTGTTCACATTCCTTAAGTACTTTTTCCATTGTCTGATAGTTTGCCTTAACGTTTTCTCCAATCTCTTCTGCTGTTTGGAGTTGTTCTGTGTTTGACCTTTCAGTTTACTGATTCTGTCCTCAGCTGCTGTTACTCTGTTGGAGGAGCTGTCCATTGAGTTTTTTAGTTGAGCTACCATGTTTTTCAGATCCATTATTTCAGTTTGGAGTTTTCTGATTCTGTCTTGTGTTCTGTTCAGCTAGAGCTATGTTTTCTTTGATTTCCATGACGATACTCCGTATTTTTATTCTAAACTCCTCATCTGAGAGGTTAATCAGATGGTTGGTATTTTTTGGGTTATCAGAGCTATTTTCATTCTCTGTGCATGGTGTTTGCCTGCGAGGTTTCCCCATTGTCACGCTTGTAGTGTGATTTTTTTCTGCGTGTTGTGGTGGGGGTCATAAGTTAAATGAGTGCTTCACGGCCATGCTCTTCTGGAACCTCTAGGGAGCAATTTTGCTGGGCCCTTCTCAGCCCACTCAGGAGAGGTTCAGGAGACAGAACAGTAGAGAAACCTGCACAGAGAACATGCACAGTCTCTCCCAATTGGTAGTCACACAGCAGGGCATATTCCTCCAGCCTCACATCACAGACAGAGGGTCTGCCTTTCTGTAATTTACCGCTGATAGCCAGTTTTCATTCACAGACTCAATCTCCTTGACTTTTCGGCCTGGGCAGCTCTAGTAGAGCAATTTTGCTGGGTCCTTCTTGGCCCACTCAGGAGAGGTTCAGGAGAACATAACACATACTTAAGAAACACTTGGGAATTTGTGACTCTTTCAGTTATTTCACTCAGATCGCTATGTTCTCTGTTGAATATTTAATATTCACTGTTGATCTTCCATAAAAAATATTCATGTATGGCACACTGCTGAACTAATAACATACCAGTTAGGGAGATTTTGGGGGGCGGCTCATTGCTTCTTTTCTGTGTGAGTACAGCTGCCTGTCCTTGATTGTTTTGTTTTATTGCACTCAAATGGTTAGGTGGGTTGTAAGCAGTCTGTCTGCAAGCTGTATGCCTTGTCTTTTTTTTGCATGCCTTGTCTTATCTCCAAGCTTCCCTTTGCATGTCACCACAGTCTTAAAATTGTTGACAGGTTTTTGGTAGCCACAAATTTCAAGGAAATGATATATGATAAAATGAGGACCTTAAATAATGTCCTTTATTCAACATTGGCTAGCTTTTCTGTTTTGTCATTAATAGCATAACAAAGCACAGGTGTCATTCAGGGACCTGTATGCAGTAGTGATAGTCGGGGGTATTCAAATTGCAAGAGAGGAAAGTAGCTGAGGATGTGGTTCGGGGGTAGAACATGTACCCTGCATGTGGAAGGCCATGAGTTCCATCATACCCTGCAGAGATTTTCACCCCTCTCTTTCCTGGATGTGAACTCAAGATGCCTGGATGGGCACTGTTGTCATAATCAGTGCAAATTTCACTAAAGTGAATGAGAGGGTGGTTGTCTTCTCTGGAGAGAAAAAGTTAGTGATTGCAAGAGTTTGTACTCAGCTTAATTATTTCTTTGCACTCGAACATCTTGAGGCTGTGTTCCAGTAATGATTTTGCCTGATAAAGGAAATATATTTAAGCTTTAAATAAGGGGCAGTGTGATTGGATTATAACTATCAGTGCTCTGATAGTTTTTGACTATCCTAGATACTTTTTTTTGTTTGGTTTTTGGGCCACACCCAGTGACGCTCAGGGGTTACTCCTGGCTATGCACTCAGAAGTCGCCCCTGGCCTGGGGGACCATATGGGGCACGGGGGATCGAACCGCGGTCCGTCCAAGGCTAGCGCGGTAAGGCAGGCACCTTACCTCCAGCGCCACCGCCCGGCCCCCTATCCTAGATACTTTATTTGGTACTGGGTGTCAAAGCAGGGTCAGCTGCATCCAAGCCTATGGTCTCTGGCCCAAATCATTTGAATTTTATGAAAACTCTTGCTGGCTAAAGGGATCTGAGCAAAATCTCTGACTTTTGTGTTCAGTTCAATTTAGAGAAAATGCCTACATGTCTACTCTTATCCAATAGATGCTTCACTAATCTGTGTGGAATGAATGTATACAAGACACTGTATTGACCTATCCAAGAATTCCAGTGTGACTGAGATACAGTGTCTTCTGGACTAGGCCTCAGGCACGAGGTGGGAGAGAAAAGCGGCCGTAGTGGGAGCTAGACCCAGGCCTCACCCACAGGATGCCTTATTTTAAATAGGATGTCCTATTTGAACTGTCTATCCCTCTGGACTCAGCTCAGCAGTCACACTCAGAGCCAAATTTCCACCCCACCTTGTATATGTTCATAGAGCTTAGCACACATGCCTATAGTATTCATTCATCTAGATATTGTGGTATCTAAAAAGAAGGTTTCTCCTCTGGGTACTGTGTTCTTCGTGACCCAGGGTGCACATCTGACCGTGAACAGCAGATCTAATGAGGGTTGGGGGTTCGGCTATAGCATTAGTACAGAGGCTAGGCATTGGTCTTGCATGCAGCTGACCCAAGTTCGATCTCTGGCACCCCACATGATCCCTTGAACTCCACCAGAAGTGAGTAACTCCACCATAACCAGGAATAAGCCCTCGGCACTATTGGTGTGGCTCCCAAAAGACAAAAAGAACCCCAAACAGAAATTTTGAACATCAGGAAGTAATGCATTCTCAGGAGACAAAGTAAAGCCAGAAGTGAGGAAAGATGTAAAAGAGGGCTGCTGTGAGGGAATGGGGTGCTGATGTGCTCCTCACTGTGCTCTATGGGCTGCTATATGGGGTGCTCTGGATGTGCTGGTGGGGTGCGAGTAGGGAGGATAGAACATAAAGGCAGCACTTGAGCTGGCTGCGACATGTCAGTGATGCAAGCCCTGACCCTACCCAGAGACTCTGGCCTTGGCCTCCTCTTTCATTCCAGCTCTTCATCATGGGGTGCTCACACTCATCGCTTCCCTGATGCTTCCCCTTTACATATTTTTTGGAAATGTCTTCCGCCTGTGCCAACAGTTTAACTGGCTTTTGTCATCACTATCATTCTTGAATAGAAATGTATATTCTTACCTGATAATTTTATGGAAATACATAATTTTAAATGATGTATATACTCCCTCCCCAAGGACTTATTTCTGCATCCACTCAATATATAATCATGTTTAGGGGATAATTTAACTTTAAACCAATGAGCATTTTTTTGTTATTTTGTAGGAAGGTCCGTAACAGCCATACCCAGCAGTACTCAGAGGTTACTTCTGCTCTGTGCTTGGGAAAGACCCTTGGGTGGTGTTCAGGGCACCATATGTGATGCTATGGATCAAACCTGGGCCAACCACATGCAAAATGAGGACCTTAACACCCTGTCCAGTCTTCCGCATATATCTTGTCCTTTAATCCTGGGACCACATCTGCTTCCTCATTCCCCTCCAACAATTTCCATTCTGTCTCAATAGATACACACAGTCACTCCACCTGCATGCGTGCACACAGAGAGAGATTTTCCCAGAACCTTGTGAGAATTACCTACAACTACTGAGCCTTTTAGTAATAAACTGTAAATGTCGATAAGTACTTCTTAGATGTTTACCCGGCTACACTGAAGTGGTCACAGACCCCTCTAATCATGTAGGTAATCTGTCTTCACCCTGTCTGGAGGAAGAGGGCTTGGAGGTAAAATAGAACCTGTCCCCAGAATTGGGGAAAGAAAGAATCTGGGGTGTTCTTTGCTCTGTGCTCCCATTCTGCTGCTCTACTCACAGAGAAGTTTTTCACATTTTCTGTCATCATGGAATCCCAAAAATACTATCTAACCCTGCTTTGTGCAACAGGAAGTACAAACTCTGGCACCACGACACACTTTGGAACTCCTCTTTGTTAGAGCCTTAATTATAGGTGGTACTGAACTATTCAAAATTAGAGTGAGAGGTAGCACAGTGATAGCACAGTGGTAGGGTGTTTGCCTTGCATGCGACTGACCTGAGACCAACCCAGCTTCGATCCCCGGCATCCCATTTGGTCCCGAGAGCCTGTCAGGACCAATTTCTGAGGGCAGAGCAAAGAGTAACTCCTGAGAGCTGCCGGATATGACCCAAAGCCAAAAAAATAGAGATAGGAAGTGATTGGGTGGCAGGCCCCAATCTCTGATCTGTTTAAACCTCTTGGGGAAGGGTTTCTGAAACATGGAAATCTGCATTCTTGTCCGAAGTATGGTTGGTTGAATGTCATTTCCCCAGCATTCACCACTTTCTTTTGGTCATCAAATAGACTGTTGCACAGTAGATAAAGACATGTAAAATAAAATGGATTATTTTATATTTCATTTGATTCATCAGCCAAGAAACATGTTTCTAGAATTGGGGGCAGAGGAGCAAATATCTCTACCAGACTTCATCTTGCTTGTAGCAGTGTGAGCAAGGCTGGTCATACCAATAGCCTTGGGGTGTGATGCCTAGATTCAGTGGCTCTTGCAGGCACCTGCCAGGAGGCTCAGTTCAGGCAGGGAAGTGATGAAGCAGGTGGAGGGAAAAGTCTGTAGATGAGATCAGATCAGGACCTTGAGTAGCATAGTCTGTATTCTGGTCTCTCGCTGGTTGTGTGTGTATGTATTGGGAGTGGGGAGGGGAAATACAGAGGTATTTTATTACCATATATTGTTTTTGTTTGTGCCCCAATACACCTCACCTGTGAGTTCATTACCCTTTCATAGGTAGAGAATGTGGGCCTGAGAGAGGACAGAGAAGGAAAACAGGACTCTAATGGGTTGGGCTTCACTTCTTTGGCACTTTTGCTCATTAGAGTTTCTCTCCCTAACTGGGGTGGAGGGCAGGAAAGAGCTGTTACTTTTTGTCAAGTCTTGTCAGTACCAGCAGTGCTTTTTGGATGAATCAAGATAGTAATGGTAACAGGAGGACAGACTGCTTCTGCCGTCCTTGTCTGCCTTTCAGGTTATCCATCGGCAGATTCCCCCTTCTGGGGTTCATTCATGGTCAATCCCAGCCCCTTGTACTGAACTCAAGATGTACCAGGAAGACATGTGACACTGAAGAGATTAGGCTACATTTATGAATAGGATCTTTGAGAATAGGATCTTCCTGAGGCCTGAAACTAAGTGTCTCAAAACTCTGCTAAAAGTGACAGCAAAAGGGGCCAGAGAGATAGCATGGAGGTAAGGCGTTTGCCTTGCATGCAGAAGGACGGTGGTTCAAATCCCGGCATCCCATATGGTCCCCCGAGCCTGCCTGGGGTGCTTTCTGAGCATAGAGCCAGGAGTAGCCCCTGAGCGCTGCCGGGTGTGACCCAAACCCCCCCCCCCAAAATGACAGCAAAAGGGGAGTTACTGTTCTAGCTAAGGGTTGCCCTCTGCTCTGAGAGGAGGGGGCACAGCCTGGAACACTGCCTGCTCATCACTGGGCAGATGGGAGGGAGAAAAGAAAGGAAGAGGGGAGAAACGACTAGAAACATAACTAGAAAACCAGAGTTATTTGTGCATATGTAGAGAACACTTGGCAGCTAAGAAATGCCTTAGAAAAAAAGTGGGCCTGAGACAGCTTGCCTCTCGGGCAGAGGGTAAACAAAGCTATAGGAAGACATCTATGTGCGTGAGGTGTCAGAGGTTCTGTGTGACTTTAGGCCTAATGAAATAGTGGCACAGGGAAGTGAGTGAGACCCGATGGAGAGATTCTTTCTGGAATTAGAGTATTGCCCTGTAGGGAAGCTGATTGCTCGGAGGGGAAAACAACTAGTCATGGATTCTGACAGATTCCATATCGGGAAAATGGTTGATGCAGAAAGAAATGAATTTTCTTCTATCATGTTGAAGCTGTGTTTATTGGGTCAACAGATGGCTTCTCAGCCTGGCACTGACTGAGAGAACTCTTGGGAACCAGTGCTCATCTATTTTTGTTTGCTTATCTATTTGTGGTTTACACCCAGTAGTGCCCACAGAACCATATGCTGCACCAGGGAATGAATTGTATTGGATTGTATTGGTTGTGTGCAAGGCAAGCACCTTACCCCCAAGTGCTGGTCTTCGCGTGCGCACGTGTGTGTGTGTGTGTGTGTGTGTGTGTGTGTGTGTGTGTGTGTGTGTTTGGGCCACACCTGGCTATGTTTGGTTGATTCTAGCTGTGCTTAGGCATTACTCCTGGTGGGCTTGAGGGGCCATTTGGGATGCCAAGGATTGAACCTGGGTCAACTACATGCAGGACAAGTGGCCTACCTATAATGCTATCACTCCAGCCCTGGTACTAGTCTTTAAATATATATGTTTAGATAACAGGTTATGCTACTCTTCAAGTTTCTGGTATTGATGTACAAATTTAATGCACACCCTCACCACTGAAATGCCCATGATCATCCCCTTCAATTTCTATGTACCCTCTGGTTCAAAATTTCTTCCCTTCTAGACCCCTCCCGTTATTTGTTAGTTGACAGTTATTATCAGTTATAATTATGCTGTTACCTCCCTTAGCACCACCCATGTTCTCAAATTCCACCTTTGTTCCTGTATTACTTCTATACCTCTCAAGAACATTCATACATTCATTTGAAAAACTGTTCCTCTTCTAACATGAGAGTTATTAATGGAAACTGGGACCTGCTTATTCAGTCTACATACTGATCAAGGATTCTATTCTGTTTCAAAGCCAAGTTTAATACTGATTTGATCTTACCCTTTTTTCTTATGACCAGTACCTGATTAGATAACTCTTAAAAGCCTCTGTTGAGAAATTGACCCTTATATTAAATTGAATTACTGTTTACAGATAGCTTTATAAATCAAAATAGTCCAGTATTAGCAATTCTACATTATTCAGCCTGGTATAGGATTAAAGGTGATGACACCATGTCATTTATATACAGATAATAGTCTTCCTAAAGGATTGTGTGCAAATTCCACATCCCGATGCCAACTTCTGGTTGGACTTGTCATCTGCAGTTATTACCTATGTCATCAGCAACCAGTTTTTATCAGGAGGCAGTCCTAGAAACTTCTCCCAACAGGCCTAAGAAAAGTTCCAGCTTTTGAAGAAAGCAGTGTTTTCCTGGGTAGAAATGGGTTCATCTGCATCATTTGTATTCCCAATAGAGAATGGGGTATTCCTTAAACATTAAGGACCCCCCACAAATAATTCCACTTCTTATTCTCAAATGGCTTTGTTTCTCAGCATTTCAAAAAAATCAAATGTTAATTCTATTTCTCAATACATTAAAAATGTTAAAAAAAACTTGGGGCTGGAGCAATAGCACAGTGATAGGACATTTTCCTTGCACACAACTGACCCAGGATGGACCTTGGTTCTATCCTCGGTGTCCCATATGGTTCCCCAAGCCAGGAGCAATTTCTGAGTGCATAGCCAGGAGTAACCCCTTAGCATCAACAGGTGTGGCTCAAAACCAAAAAAAAATTTAAAAAGGAACCAGGAATCTTAAAGATATTAGGCTAAGTTAAGTAAGTTAGACACCAAAGGATAAATGCTAATGGTTCCTCATATGTGAGATACCTGGAATAGATTCTTTTCTTTTTAGATTTTGATCATACCTAGTGGTGTTCAGGGATCATTTCTGCCAGCACTTAAGGAACCATCTGTGGTGCCACAAATCAAATCTTGGTTGACTAGATGCAAGACAAGCACCTTACCCACTGTATTAATAGATGCTTTCAGACAATAAAGGGATGGCTGCTAGCAACAGGGAAAGGAAGGCATGGGAATAAGAGTTTGAATTTAATGGAGCCTGAGTTCTGGTGATGATGGTTGCACCACAATGTCAATGTACTTAATGACAGTTATACACATAAAAGTAGTTGAAGATGGTTCATTTTATGTGATATAGATCTTACCACAACAATAAAATCTTGGTTGTGGGGGATTTTTGTTTGTTTGCTTTGGATTTTGGACTATACCTGGCGGCGCTCAGGGTTTACTCCTGGCTGTGTCCTCAGAAATCATTCTTGGCAGGCTCAGAGGACAATATGGGATACCAGGGATTGAACCTGGGTCCGCCACATAAAATTCTGGAAGCTAGCTCATTCATTGCCATATACTACAGTCAAATCACAAGAAGAGCATTAATGTCAAAATAGAAATGGGAAAGCTTACTACTCTATCTTTCCATTGTCATCAAATATGGCATTTTGGTGAAATTAGGACACGGTATCCCCAGTTAACTTTCTTAAATGTTGTCCCACCCACCAATGAAATTATTTTTTTTTGGGGGGGGGCACACTCGGTGACACTCAGGGGTTACTCCTGGCTATGTTCTCAGAAATTGCTCCTGGTTTGGGAGGCCATATGGGACACCAGGGGATCAAACCGTGATCCAATCTAGCTGAGTGTGTGCAAGGCAGATGCCCTACCACTTGCGCCACCACTCCAGCCCTTTTGATTTATTTTTAGCACACTTTAATTAAATCACTTTGAGATTCAAACTGCAAATTTTGTAACTTTGTAAATACAAATTTGTTCATGATTGAGTTTCATGCAATGTCCAAGAACATTTTAAAGATGCCACCTATTTTTAATTTTGAGTATGTGTCAAGCCACTCATTTATTCCTCTGAAATAAATAAACAAACTCCTTTGCAAGCAGCTTTTTTAGGGACAGTATCCTGTGCTAATACCCAGTAATCATCTTTTGGCATGTTCTTTGGTTTCCCAGGACAACTTTAAATGTATATTCACCAAATATTATCAACTTGTCAGTCCCAGAGGCCTTCGTGAAATTTCAGGACCCTCCAATTCCAAACCATGAAACACTCATGAAAATATCATATGGAAAAAATTAAGGCAAAAGAATGTCTCAGGGGTCATCCAGTGGCCAGACTAAATGGGAAAGAGGCCTTTGAGAAAGGTCTAGCCAAAAAAGCAAAGTTCTGCCACACTGGCAAGTGAGGCGCAGCCAAAAAGGAGTCAGTTAACATGAAGGCCTCTAAGAACCAGCATGAGCAGATGCAGAGTGGCAGAGAGTTGGCCATCAGATAGTTGAGATAAACATGCCAGTTAAGTGGGCAACCAAGAAACCCCTGGTGAGGCAGCAGGTTGCTGAAAAGCACTTAGATAATAAGAAAGCTACCATGGAAGAGCTGCAACTTGCCTGTCAGAAGCAGCTGACTCACAAGTCGGCCAAGGAGGACACAAAACTCAAGAAGGACTTAGAGGAATAGACCACCAACCAGCAGATGGAGTAGCACTGGGAGGGCCTCCTTGCCAGCACACCCCAGCCTGCCCCTCTAGAACTGGTTCAACGGATGTCTCCCAAGTGGGACTCTGATTTCTGGGGAGGTGGGTCATGTCCTGGGGTAACTCCACCCTCACACTGCTTTGTCAGGC